>JAAWXA010000036.1:2622294-2669971 GCA_038090715.1 Florisuga fusca
TTGTGGATGTGAAGCATCACACTACATCTCACACACAGGATAAATGTCAGTTGTGTGTGTTGCTTTAGCACTGATAACAAGCCCACTGGAGTCTCATTTGAATATTTTTTCAATTTTTAAGCAGGCACCCCTTCTGTGCCACTGCTGATTTGGTACCAACACTATTACTATACCTTGGCATAAACCTCATTCAAAAAACCTACAACATTAAAGTTGAAATACACCTTCTGGGAGTTGCTAGGCAAGACACAACAAGCACTAAGAGGAAAGTCTATCCACCTGCAGGCTGGAAATCCAACAGATCTCACATGCAGCAGGTTTCTGTTAGACTTTTCAATATTTGTGCTTCTTAATGTTACTACAGTAAAAGTACAGCAACATGTTCTACTACTCAGAGGAAAAAAATCTAAAGCAAATAAGCAGCCAAAGTCATAACAGGTAGAACTGCTGCCCGTGTGCCATGGTCAATTGCTATAAAATGAAAGAACATGTGATACAAGACTGAGCAAAAGTGAAATAACATCTTTTGCATGAAACAGCTCCAATATTAACACTTTACATTTCAGACTTGAATGGAGTAGCATATTAAATCACTAGGAAGTTAAACATAAGAGAACGGGCCCTCTAGCCTGAAGTGAAGGATGTTCAAACTATGCCTCGCTTTTCATTACAAGGATGAGAGACACCAACTCCTTTGTTAATTTTGCCCAAATGATAAAATGGCCTCACCTTCCCCTTTGCTGAATGCAACATAAATGATGACTCACAAGAAAAATTACTTCTTATTGACCTGAAAGAAATAGCAGACACTTACTGAAGTCACCTACCCACCCACCATAAAACACGGACACCTTTCATGCCAGTTGCACGACTGTAAAACCAGCTCAAGCCTGTCATACCAGACCATTCCCCAGCCTCTGTTCCCTCAAAAAGGATTAATGAAACCAATAAAACAGAAATAATCCTTAAAACGCCCAGGTCTTGCTTTTGGTGATGACATCACAATCAGCCCCATCTTAGTACCCCTTCCTTTCAAAGAGATACTGAAACAAATAGAATAAAAATTATTGTATGAATTGCCCAGTTTTCTATCCTGATGAAAAGTCTGCACACATGCCACAAAGCAGGCAGCAGAGAGCTGCATATGGCAATTAGTTCCCAGCTTCACTGGAGACTGCAGTTTTACCCAGTATTTAGTTGAACAAGGCAGGACATGATTAATTATGTACTTTTCATTTCTTTCACCCTGTTTACTGTAGTAAACAGATTAATGCATTTGGAAGGGTTTTTTCCACATTCTGTTTCTGGCAGTTCAATATTAGAAAGATAAAAGCAAGCAGGCAAAAACTCAAGCGACAACAATAAAATTACTAAGAAACTGAAATATTCAGAATTCAGAATAAATAAGTAAACTGAACATTTTGCAGGCATATGATAACTTCTGACAGGCAGATTAAGGGGAAAAAAGACCAAAAGCAACAGATGCTTAGTCCAAAAATAGGAACTACAGTAAGAAACTAAGGAGACTTATAAACTAACTACCAAAGAAATTTTACCAAGTCTCAAAAGCTCCATAGTAATCTTTCAGAGGAACCAAAAAAACCTCATAACACAGGAGTTCCAGAGGTAAGCAGTAAAACACTACAACAAGGCTCAGCAATCTTTGAGTACTAGGGAAGGAATTCAGGTAGATTTTTTTTTTTTTTAATAGCATATGACATGGCTCCTAATTTTGGCCATGCCCTAGACCTGGCATCTGGAAAGATTAATCTGTAAGAGGCAGAAATTCCTCTCACAATGCACTGTGAGTTCAGAGGGAGTCTTTACCTCACTGAAAGCCAACTGATGGTATCTTACCTGAGCAGAGTAGTGCTGCTTTGTTCTTGAAAGTTGCTTGCCAGCAGGTTTAATCTGTAATTTGGAAAAGAAAAACATGCGACCAACTGCTGTGTTAAAAAATTTAAAGCAAACCTTCAGAAATTCTGATGCAATCAAGGCATCTGTCTATATGTGTTATCTCCCCTCTTTCACATAATTTTTTGCATTGGAATATTTCTATCACAGTGATGATGTGACAGGCCAGCCACTTCTTCAGTATGTCTCAAGAGATGGACAGGCTTAGGGATCTCTTGACGTGATAGTTTAGCATTTCAGCCTCATGTTGGATTCTGCCACTTGTCCCCAGGGGTGCAGTGAGGGTAACATAAATACTATCTGATTTTAGGTGTCCCAGGTATTCTTTTTAGATTTCTGACACAGACAATGGGGGGGAGGAGAGGAAAGAAGCTGCTTGAGGTGCTGCTTTAACTTCTGGCCTCTTGGAGAAGGTTGTTCCTTGGAGCTGACTGTAAGGTAACCTGCACACGAGCAGCCTCACAGCCTCAGCACAAGTCAGGCAATATGAAAACCACCTGTGAGAAAAGTCCCATGTGTCACACTCCTGATCCATGGGGTGACATACACTTCAGTGAATGTATTGTTCTATAATAATATAGAGACCTAGTATGTAATCTATAATAATCTGTATATCCCTCTCCACCTAAAAAACAAAAAACACCACACAAAACCAAACAAGGCTCAGCCCAAACTATTTTCTGTTCTTTTACTTAATAGTCTATTTTTCTGTGGTGCATATTGTTTCATGTACTCCATTCTGGCTTTTTTATATATAAATAAAATTATTCCATCAATTTATTTGTCTGCATAATGAACTGCTGTGGGGGAGGCTGAGCAGGCT
Organism: Florisuga fusca; assembly: GCA_038090715.1. Classification (NCBI taxonomy): domain Eukaryota; kingdom Metazoa; phylum Chordata; class Aves; order Apodiformes; family Trochilidae; genus Florisuga; species Florisuga fusca. The sequence goes on from JAAWXA010000036.1 coordinate 2,625,032, forward strand.
AAGATACTTCAGCTAGAAGAGGGATATTCTGTAATTCTACAATCTGGAGATGATTAACAGGGAAAAATTGCTTTTTTCACAAGAACTCAGAGTAGCATAGCAGGCAATAATAAAGTACATTTTTTTCCCATACACTTCAGTTTGGAACACGTTGCAACAGAACCTGTTAGCAGCCAGCATACATGTGAATTCCTCCTCGTACAAGCTGTGTCTACTTCTTGAGCATTAGCCAGCAATACTAATGCTTTCCAATTGAAAGGCTTTAGATCATGGCATAACAGATACTGAATGTGGGCAGAGGACAATATCTTCACAATAGCTGAATACTGTTATTTAGATAGAAATGGTTTTGAGAGTTTGCTGCTTCTAAGTAACATCTTTTTTATTCTATCATCAGTATCCCTCAGGAGGCAGCTATCCTGTGACTTATATTGCTTCTTCACACTACCCTTACCAAAGAATTGCTCCTCAAAGCAGTCAAGAATCCCAGCAGCCTCTCTTTCCCAAACCCATCTACTCCTACAGGTAATTTTTTCAAATCCTAATGTTACAGGAAATACACTGTTTACCCATGGCCTATTTCCAGCATATTTTCCAATAACATGCTTACTCTTATTTGTCTTATTCCCAGTGTGCTCTGTCCTGTTTGTAAGAATCAGGCTCAGGGGGCAAGGCAGAGGGAAGTGAAATGGTGTAAAGCATGTGAGCAGTCATGATCACCCCCAAAAAAACTAGACATTTCTCCAATACAAAATCTGAAGTCTTGTTGCAAATTTCATAAGCATAAGACTAATAATTCTTAGGTTGTCTTTTTCAGGACCTGTAATAACAATACTTATTTTTCTCCAGTTACTGTGGCAAGGAAATGCCTTGAAAACATATCAGATATGCCAGTCACTGCACAGGTTTATCCCCCATATGGCAGTCTAACAGAGTTGTTGACACAATTCAATTTTAATTACACCTTCTGTCACTCTCAGTTTGATATTCTCTTTATGGCCTTTATCAGCCTAAGCATTCAAACACAACCTTAAATAAATGTACACTAGCAAGATTTGAAGGCTGTGGTCTAGGTTCCACTTTCCATTACTTTATTTCAGACTTGGACTTTCTGTATGCACTTTGACAGTTACCTCTAGAAGCAATGTAGTGTGAGGAGGCTGCTTATAACAACTGGGTGGGAACCTAAAGCATCCTGGGTGTTCATGCTGTGACCATGGAAGCCAGAGTGATTGAACATGTTGCAGAGCAGGCTAAAACATTTTTCTTTCTTTCTTTAAAGCATTCTGATCTTCATGGCACTCAAAAACAGCAAGACAGGGAGTTTGCCAGTCAGTGAGATTTACAATTTCATGACGGAACACTTTCCTTACTTTAAGGTGAGTGGGGATAATCTGTCTCTAAGCTTACCTGGCAGCAGAGGGAATAAGGGAGGGGATTCAGTCTATGAAAAGGGATAATTTCTTAGTAGATTAACATCAAATCAATTATACACTATATACTTTCATGATCACAAGTAGACAGTAAGTGTCCGTTCCTCACTAACAACTCATAAAAAGGATAAATATTTATAAAAACACATCCATTCCCTCCTTTCAGATCTCAAATACAGGCAGAACTGGTCTTGTGACTTCCTCTGCCATCTCTAGCACCTCCAGACTCATGTGGATGCAGAGGTTCAAGGTTACCTTGCTCTGTTTTGGAACAGGGATATCTGTCTTAAGCAACTTCATCACTTGCATGCACTGTACAAAGAAAAGCATAATATGTGATAAATGGTACTAAGCTCATAATTACACACTAACACTGGTGAAGGTAAGGGTGTATGGTTTGCAGCAGATACTATTGAAATTTAAATCCATGCTATAAGAGAATGGTTTCTTGCATTTGGAATGCAAGTGGAAAGAGATTAGTCAGCATATGATCCAAGAGCAGTAGGATTACAGTTAAGATTTTTAAAAGAGCTATAATGGATTCATCTGCTCAATGCAGAGCTTTATTATTGCTGATTCTTCAAAAACATCTCACCAAAAGTCCAGATCAGGTGACCTGAAAGGGTTAGCAAGGCCCAAAAATGAAAATAAAACAACATGAGTCTGTCCTGTTTCCTACTGCAAACAAACACACACCAATTAAACCCAATTAAAAGCAGCTACTGAAAGGCAATTCAAACATCTGCATGAAGAACACTAGAAATTACTAAAAAGAAACATTCTGATGCAATTTTGCAATGGTTTTGGGCACTAGCTGAGGGTAAATAATGTCTGGGAAAAAAATTAAATTTGAATATGTCAGTAATCAAGTAATCATGAAGGAAGAACTGTCGGGATCCATTACACTTCTGCATTCCCAGAATTCCAGATTTCTCTAAAAGGAATCACTGGCTACTCTATTATTTGTTACAAACGAGGGAGGGGAGAGAAAAATTAAGCAACCTACCATCATAATTCAAGAATTATCCCATCACAGCATGAATGGTCATAACCCACTGAAAGAAATCAAAAGCACTCTAAGTTACAAGGACACAACTGATTTTTAGGCTAAACACACATAAACTTCAGTGATTACAGTAATCTAAACAGGGAAAGGGAGAAAAGTAGAATGGAACATGACAAGAATATAGTAGCTGCACTTTTTTGTTTATTTTCAAAACGGTAACAGATTTCAAGATCTGCATTTTGTCAATAACAGGACAGTAAGTCTATATTCCATGCATTTACCACTAGTTGCAAAATTAATTTTTTTAAAAATTAATAATGCAAAGGAAAATAGTTTGAGGATTGTGAAAAAGGTCCTGGGCCATATCATCTTGATACTGATATTTTGCAGACCTATGCTTCCTAGCATAATGCACAGATCACAGGATCTACAGCAAAGTAATGCATTCTCAGTGTTAGAGGCATGTCCACATTTATTCATTCTCCTTTGGCTTACAACACAATCAATAAATAAAATTAATCAGCAACTTGCAAGTCAAACATGCACTGAATTCCTCAGACACAAGAGTGTGGTGCTGCCAGGTGTCACCTTCCTAGTCCTGAAGTTATTCTGACACAGCAGAAACATGGGGGAAATACATCCATTCCTCAACTTGATGGTGTGTGTAAATATTTTTTTGTAATATTTTGTGTGCAAATGTGTATAGATAGGTGTTCATCTGTGTACATACAGATGTGTATGTACACATCCTCATCTCTACAGCTGGTATATTTCTATCACAGCTTTAAATAGCTGCTTTATGCTGAATCTAATCTTTTTCCTTCTTACTTATCCAAACTTGCCTGCTCCACAGGGAGTGGGTTTGGGGCTTTTTTTGGAGATTCTCATGCGTTTTTTAATTAATTGAAAAATTTGTAATGAGGTTACTGCCATCATATGCATTATAGGAAAAGAAATTTGTAAATTTTTTTGTTAAAAAGTTATTTTCTGATGGCCTTGTTTTTAATTTTACTTAAAAATAAAATCAAATTATGGAATAGTTCCATCCTAAACATCCTTAAAATAAGCAGGAAAGATTAAGCAAGCAAACATTATGCTTACAGGCACTAAGCCATGTCTACCTCTGGTCTTCACAGCAGCCCACAGAATTATCAATATGTTGCAAAAGCTAATATGCTCTACCCTAACTTTTCTGAAGAATCTTCAGCAATATAAGTAAGAAAATCAACACAGCACATTTTGTTGTTGCTACCAGAATTCACTAAATAACATAACAGGGGGAGGGGAAGCAATTTAAGTTGGAGAGAAACAGAGTACAAGTGTACACAGAATCTTGCTGGGAGACATTAGATGATACAAGCCTAGTCAAATTAACTTGTATTCGCTGCCACAGCAAATTCAGTTTCTATGATGCAACAATCTCATTTCTAGTTGAAACAGAGCAATCCAACTCCTACGTCCTAAAAAAAACATCTACGCAGCTAATGTTGAATTACTCTTTGATGTACCTCTCCCTTCTCTTGAGACCTAGATTTAAAGAGAAAGGGTTTTGCAAGATCACTGAACTCTTTAAACTTCAAGAGGCAGTCAGGATCAATGGGTCTGTACAATAATATTTTTTGCTTGTCATCCTTTTTTTCCTTTGTAGTGATTAGTGAGTCTAACAGAAAGCTTTAATCTTGTTAATTGGAGTTATTGCCAGTGGTCCAAGAGGTTAGGAAGGTCTGTGGCTGGGTGGAACTTAAGGCAGCATTTTCTTGGGGTGCCCAGCTCCACACAGCTTCATCCACACTGCACTGAACACAGCAATGGCAAAATCAAGTCGTAGGGAGGAGATTCCAATTCTACATGAGCAACTTCAGACAATCAAACATTAACTTAAAAATTTGGTGACAGAGTTGTAACATGAGCACTCTGCTAGAGTGTTCCTTCAGGGCCTAGCTGGCTAAATGCCTATTTTTTGCTGCTCAGCAATACAAAATTTAATGCAAGAACCTGTTCAACTCTTGACAGCAGCCTCCAGAACAAATTTGTGTACTTTTTGCTCTTACATTTCTAAAACTATCTTGTGGTTTACACCCCCACATGTTCTGAAAACCTCTGAGAAACACATGCCACTCCCATCTACTCCAGTGTTTAGCAGAAACACTAATTATCCTGTCTAGATACAGACAGGTATACAGATCACCATGTGCAGGGCAAGAATCATGAATATTCTTCAGGTCAGCTCGTTCAGTAGCTGAGTAGACATCTTACCTAATGGGAACAGTTCTGTTTATTTTTGGAACTGCCAGAAAACAACTTGAATACCAACATCAAGAAAGAAATACTGACAGGTCATCTCTGGCAATACCCTACAACAGAAAGAGTTTTGAAGTGGGTTTTTTGGTTTTGTTTGCTTGGGTTTTTTTCAATAGCAATACACATTGTCTCCCCTGTGGGACCGGCTAACAGAACAGAGAAATGCTGACATCAGGTGGGCCAAAAGGGTAGAAACCGTATTGCTATGAAGGGAAAATAGCTTCTTGTTTACTAAATAACATATTTAACTTCCAAAATGAATTTTTTTTTAAAATGAGGAAAGCAAGTATTAAATTTGATCCTCAAATTCTTCAGTAAGATTTTTAACACCTTAACCTGTAAGATAGTCCTTCACAAGCTAGGGAACGACAGATTTTACATTCCTGATAAAAGTAGAATTTCTGTCAAAGCACATTCAAAAATTCACGGAATATTATGAGAAAACAAAAACGGAACAAGTCTATTTCTAACAGATGGTCTTAGAGAAAATCTGCCACTCAGCAATAACTAGAGAAACTGTCAAAAAAGCTGTCTCCCCATGAGAAGGATCCCTTTTAATAAAGCATGAGAGTTGTCTAATTGCTTTTAATTCTTATGGCACACAGATGACGATTTTTTTGAAACAGGAAAAAGCAAAATTTTCTTTAAGAAAAAAGAAAAAAGGCCTCTCATATACTAATACTGAAGATCATTCTTTGTAATTCCATGAGCTCTAAAGTCTCTCTCACTTGAGATTTCTTCTCTCCTCTCTGCAAATGCAGACCTTTTAGAAAGAATATGATTTGACCAAAACAGGCAGAGCTATAATTTTTTTTTTTGTAACTGGTTTTACAATGACAGGGGAAGTCTAGCTGGATTAGCAGTTGAATCTATTACAACTCGGTTGGGTTTCTCAGGTTGATTCCTACTGTTAAGTAGCAAGTTATTTTCTCTGCCTTTGTTGCATTATTTGTTAATATTATAGTGCTTCTTATAAAGTCGTCCTGGACACTTGAGTCCAAGTAGCACATAGTCCTTTAATTAAGTGAATTTTTTCAAGGTATTCCAAAACAGATTAAATAAGATAAATTTCCTGTTAGTTCACAGTTCTAGAATATAATTCTTTAACACACTTAATTCTGGTGATTTGCAAATTCACTCTTAAAAATACAGCAGCCTCTCTGACTAGGCCAGCTTTCTTGCTTGTGAGTTGATTTTACCTGATTCCTCTCTTCCAGCACAGGACTGTAACATTTTTGTGGATTCCTTCTAACATCAAGTTTCATACAGCAGAAAGTATAAGCTAAACAGCACTTATAATCTCACCAGTCAAAACAGAAATATAATTGGTTGTTTGTTTTGTGGTGGGTTTTTTTTTTCCCTTGAAGTTCCATTCTTAGATTGGATTTGTTTTTCTAGACAGCTCCAGATGGCTGGAAAAATTCTGTACGCCACAACTTATCTTTGAACAAATGCTTTGAGAAAGTTGAAAACAAGTCAGGCAATTCTTCTCGGAAAGGCTGTTTGTGGGCTCTGAATCCAGCCAAAATTGATAAGATGCAGGAGGAGCTTCAGAAATGGAAGAGGAAAGACCCAGTTGCTGTAAGGAAGAGTATGGCAAAACCAGGTCAGTAACATGTTAGTGCATTAGCTCTCAAACAGTGGTTCCCAGAACTTTTCTTCACAATAGGTATCAAGCTATGTAAGAGAATTTGTACCTGATCTAGGAAACCATTTAATGTTTTTCCCTGATTATAAAATATTGGGGAAAAAAACAACTAAAAGAATAATTAAATAAGACCTGGCTTTTCAGGAGTGCTTCCAAGTAGGCACAAAGAAGCTTTGCCAAGAAAAGATTCCCTCTCTTGTCTCACTAAACTTTAAGAAAAACTCTGAAATAAGTACTATAGAGTAAAATTTGAAATCAGCTGATAAGCCCCTAACCTTTAAACACAACAGTGCGATTTGTTACATACTCACTTGGCTATGATAACTTAGAAAAACACTTGAGGCTTTTCAAGTTCTTATATTTGGGCTAGCACTTTTGTTTGCCATTCAGTGCTTCTACTTCCTGAGGAGCACTCAAATCCTAGCTAGAAACTACGAAGATTAAGGCTCTGGTAGGAATAAGCAAGTCATGGGCTTTTTTTCTTATTTTGTAGAAGAACTTGACACACTCATAGGAGACAAAAGTGAAAAGCTGCGATCTTCAGTCCCGTCCTGCAGCCCGACTGGCGTTGCAGGTGCATCCCATTCCAGGCAGATGGCAGTCCAGCCCCATTCCTTATGCGAGCACTCTCTTCACTCCGGGATACCCCAGCCATTACATAGCATCCACACATCAGGAGCTCTACATGTCAAGAACACATTACCAAATTTGCTCGGAGGTCAGCAAACTGCGTGCTATACATCACCACAGGGCTTTCCTCAGATCTCAAGTACGTTAATGCAACAGTCACCCGACCCTCAGACCCTGTTTCCTTCTGGGGAGGCTCACAGTGAACTGAGGACGCAGCCCAGCATCACCCAGGATTCTCCGCTGCCGGCTCAGACCCCCCCCAGCTGCGGTGTGAGTTTGCTGACAGAGCACTCCACAGCCAGGACAATGCAGGATACGCTCATGCAGGAAGGAGACCTCAGCAATGATATCGATGCTCTTAATCCATCCCTGACCGATTTTGATCTCCAAGGTAGGTATCTAAGGCATTTCTATTCTGTAGAGTCAGGCTTGTTACATTACATCACGTCTCAACCTGCCTAGGATGCATTTATTTCCTTCTTTGTGAACTGCTTCTCCTTGCACTGCTGTGCACACGGGCTTACTGGGCTCCATCGTTTTGCACAACATGGAATTTTGCACTGTGTCTTTAGGAAGTTCCCCAAGAAAGCTACACTTGAGTACAGCTGCTGGTATTAAATACTGCAAAACAGTAAATGTAATTTTTAAATTCCAACCTATTTTCCACTGAAAACTACTCAAGCACAATTATTTGATGCCTGTCAAGAGAACTGTCATGTGAGGAGCACAAAGAGAAATCATTTTGATTTAATTAATATGTTAGCATTTTTCACTATTTATTCAAACCCCTTCCCTACACGCAAATTGGTGTTTTTTACTCCTTCACAAGGTATTCATATGATCTATGTCCTTTTCGTAAATATTTAGTCACATAATGCTAAAAGTAATGTTGTTGACATTAAATAATGGAATGACCTTGAGTGGACAGGAGTTTGAACACTAGGGACATAGCTTTGCATGCAAAAATAGGAAGAAAACCCACCAAGTTTGTGTGTGCGTGTATGTATTTAGATGTATACATTTAAATAAAACCTGTGAGTTCCAACAGATAAAGCTTTTGCTGCACCAAACAACAGGCAATAATTGCCTTCCTGCACAGACAAAAAGTAGGACACAGAGCAGCCTAAAAGCCCAAGCAAATAAACACAGCCTTAATAACGTCCATGACTCAGCAATTGCAATTGCCTTGCCATTGTGCTGGCACAAATATTCTGCAACCCAGCCGTGCCCAGGCTGCTTTACTAAGATTAACAACACGGCCTGCTGAATCCTCAGCTTCTTCCTCTTGCAGGCAGCTGGATCTCACATTCCATTCATATCTCTTAACCTCTTCCCGTTCTAGTCAGCTAATCTGGAGCATGCTCCTTTGTACTGCAAGTATTCCGCATGCTTCACCAGTATGCTAGGATTCCAGCTTCCCTCTGTCCTTGCCCTTTGACCTAAATTATTTAATATTATCTAAACTTTTTACTTTTTTTTAAAACTATCAAATCTCAGATGAGAACTCCTAGAACTTAAAACCAGCCCTGCATACTTAGAGCAAAATAATTATATACACACATAGATTAAGAAAAAATAATAATTTATTTAAAAGCCAAAAAAACCCAAATATCCCCTAGCAAAAGGGCTAAGTATTACCATATTTGGGAGTCTGAAGATGGTGGGTTTAGCTTTGGAACAACAGTCTCCCTGCCATTGCCCCCTCTGAAGAAATCTTCAGTGATTAATATAGAAAATAAACCCTGATGCAGTAACTTCTTTAGTGCTTTCACTCTGATATTCTGTTTCACTGGAAGGATGAGAAACTTGTCAGAACATGTTAAGAAAGAGTAACATTTCTGATCTTTTGATTTGCCAGGTTAATCACATATCCAGTAATTTAGTTTGCAGTTCAGATAACTCTACTCCAATAAGAGTAGGAGAAGGCCTGTTGTCAAGTAATGCTGTTTGCAGATTTGTCCCATGAAGTACCCCTAGGTCTTCTATATCTTATAAAGATAACTGAGGGAATTTTCTCTTTCAAAATTGGTGGGGTTTTTTTTCAAATAGAAGTTATGTTTCATAAGGATAAATGGCAAGATTCTATTGCAAATGCATATAGTGAAATAATTTCCTTAAATTAATGTTGCTTTCTCCCAGATTTAATTTTATTACAAAGATGGATAAATATCTAAACAATCTTCTTCCTTCCTCAATAACAAGTCATTTAAAGTACCTACACATACAGCATACACCCCTGTAAACTGTAAATTGTGAAATTGCAAATTCCCAATCTCTCCCATAAAGCAGTGTTTCAAAAGCATACATAAAGAAAGTTAAATTAACTCCTTTTCTTTCAATATAGGAAATCTTTGGGAGGAGCTGAAAGATGACAGCCTCGCTGTGGATCCCCTAGTTCTCATTTCATCATCCCCAACATCTTCCCAGTGTTTTCCTTCCCACTGCCAGATGGAGAACAGCAGCAGCAACGTCAACATCCAGAATGGGACCCCACACAGCAGCCTACCCGACCTGCAGCTCACCACTCTTTACTCTGCCTTTATGGAACTGGATACAGTGTCTCCTGCCTACCTAACTAATTCTGGATCCAAACCTATAGCACTAATGTGAACCGTGCAACAACCTTATTATTATTAATTGTTATTATTATTTCACCTGAAAACAGTCCTAACCATCACATACACTTCTCTATCTATGTCAGTTGAAACTGTCCATTGGAATAAGAATAGTCTTTTTCCAGAACTTGCCGGCAGGATATGTAGCTTTACTATGATAATTTTCTACAGACAGGCACTAAAAAAAAAAAAAAAAAAAAAAAAAAAAAAAAAAAACTGGTCAACACCATTTTATCAAGCCACTCATCTTCTGCATCCTCCAGAAACAAATGACTGTAAGAGGAAAAGAAACTTTTTTTTTCTTATTTTTTTCTTTTTTTTAATGAAAGCTGCTTGCAAATGAACATAGAAGTCAAAGCAAACAATAACCTAACTTATTTCCTGGAGCCAATCAACATCATCTGCCATGGATCACTGAAAAACAATCAAACAAAATATCTGCATATTAAAACATTCATATCCCCCTTGGAAGAAGTTTTGGGGTTTGAGAAACAAGAACAAACTGAAAATTCTGCAAGTATTAGAAGATAGGGGACTAGCTGCTGACAGATTAAACCAAAGCTACAAATACACTTTCGTGAAAAAGCTTAGGTTTTACTGTGTTTAAAAAGAAATTTAAAACTTCTTTTTTAATAAAAAAGAACAAAACAATTTTGTAGACTTTTTACTTGGCTGGAAATTATTCACATTCATTCCTCTGTTTTTATCCACAGAAGCTAAGTAGTAAGATGAATTATTCAACTATAAATCAAGACTTTGAAAAATGCTAATAAAAAAGAGTCTATAATTGTTGCAGTTCACCAAACCCAGAGAGATTCTCTATTTCAACAGTCAGCTGAGATCTGGTACATCCAGCAGGGTTTATGATGCTGAACTAGCCCTTGCATTAGGATAGTCTATGGTTCCTAACATGAGCTAAACCAAGCCATCTCAGTTGTCAGTTTTTCAGGAACACACTTTTCTCTGTGATTTACCACAAAAGAGCTGCTTGTGACATGACTGTGATACTCTGAAAAAGTATCAGTTCAGAGAACTGTGATACTCTGAAAAAGCATCAAGGTACAAGTACAGACCAGGTAGAAGAGTGAGCATGTATTGTTAAAATGAAAACCTGTGAGTTTGATCATCTGCTGTCTCAAAGTATGGCGAGAGTACTGCCAGCTAAGACTAAAGCCAAATCCAGGTTCTAATGCCCACCCTCAACCATGTCTACTGCCCAGACCTGAAACAAAATCAGATTAGGGGCAGGCAGATGAAGAAGGCTTAGGAAGAATACATGTGATGCAGCTTTGTAATCCCTTATGCAGTTATCAAGAAATCCTCTCTTGACTTGAGCCACTCTTCAGCATTCCTGCAAACAGGCTATGCAGAGTAAGAAATGCAGTCAAACTTGCCAAGCTGTACAATGCAAAAGAAACCCCACCAAAACCAGCAGGAATGGTTAAGCAAATGTATTAAAACTAGGCCAATCAATTCTTGACCATCCTAATATTTAGATTAATAAAAGAGCAAAAAATAGTTATGCCATATTACTAGAAATTTATATATTAAATAATAAGTCTAAAGCATATAATATAAAGCTGCTAAACATTACAGTCAGTGTAATTTGAGACTTATCAAGTAACAAATAAATACCTACCAAGTACAAACTTTAAAAGCACAAATATTATCCTGGATACCTTTCTGAAAAAAAGAATCAAACACATGTATAACCCAATATAAACAGGCATTGAGGAAAAAGGAGAGACTGGCTTGTGCCGAGAGCATGATTTCCTCAGTTCTGCATTTGTATGCTCACTCCAACGTGAACAGCAGATACCCAGATACCGCTACAGTGGCAGCATCCTCCCATCACTAGGGTAAGACCATCTCAAGATGAGAGGTCCAGACCCTCTGAAAATCCACCAATACATTTGCTCAATTTCAGAGAATAGCCACTCTGACTTCAGCAGGACTTCTGCATACAGCTCCCTACATCCTTAAGGACTTTCCAGATTAAGATTCTAAGTCCTCCACTGCAAACATGAAAGAACTGGTACACATCAATGTTTTCAGATGCCCAAGGGAGTGAGATACTCAGTTCTCTACTACTTTCAATCACTATTTTCATCAAATCCTTGTTAGCCCTTTTTAAAATCCCTATAATGATACACAGGGTGAACCACAGTATGGCCAATATACAGAACAACACAGATCTGTGCAAGATTTTAGACCACAGAATTAACAACTTTCCCAATATTTTATATTTGGCATAGGGAGAGGATGTCAAGAAAATGCATGAGAACATACCAGATGAAGGGCTTCAGGAAGGCCCATCACTCTAGAAACAGCAAAATTGTAATAACATATTTATGATTAAAGCAAATCTATGGCATATGAAAAATCATTTAAGATTTACATGTGTGATTCTGGCCAACACCTTACCAGGATGAGCTAAATATCTGCTCCAGAAGCTCTAAATTCACAGGTTTTTAAATAAAATACACACAATTAATTAAAAAAAAAAAAAACCAACAACAAAAAACAACAACAAAAAAGCACTAAGCTTCTTTTTCTGTGTTGAAGACTTAGAATTTATGGGCATAACAATCCACCATTAATGAGTTGTAAATTCATATGTGTCATTCCTAGACTGTGATCTGTGTTTAACAGACTGAGACATTGTCTCAGAGGCACCAATATATCCCATGCTTGTCAGAATACAACCAATCACGAGGTGGAAAAAGAAATGGAGAAATCTGAGTGTCATACCATATTTCACATTTTCCTTGGTAATAACTCTTTGAAGAAGGACCAGTCATAAAGAACAAAAGGGGAAAAAAAAAAACACTAACATCTTGTCTTATCTTGTGTTTTTGCTTAAATTTCTTGTCATACTGTACCTACAAGAAAGGTTTGTCCTCCCTATATAAAATTATTTATTATAAGAAGTATTTTTCCAGTGCATACCATATTTAACAAAGTTGGAAATTTCACAGAAAGGTCGTTACACGATTTTTGTCATATTTAAAAAGAGTCAGGTTTAAAAAAAAAAAAAGCCTGCACATTATTCATTAATATAAATTATCTGGGTTTCCCACCCTAGAAGATCCATTTGCTTGTGTTGATACAATTATTTTTAGACACATACCTTTTCACAGTCTTTCAAAACCCTGGCACAGCACTGAGCTACTTAAAATCAACAGTGGTTAATAGGCATTATGGAGCAGGTAAAGCACTAAATAGCATACCAGTGTTAGTGTGGGTCTCTAATCTTGTACACAAAGCTTGAAAAGAAAAGTGCAACTGACTTACTGGCACTTTGAGATAAGTTTAAACTGCAGGCTGAGTCAAATATTTGGATTCCAGAACGTAAATCAGTGCTGATACTCCATTTTTATACTCCAAGGAGACTTCCAGATTAGCATGCAAACGTTTTTTTTTTAGACTACTATGTATTTAAAAAGGTAAATACTTTTACATAAGCTTTTCCTTAATCCATTTTGCCATGTATCCCCTCACTGTAATACTGTAAAGAAAAGCTTTAAAACAGCATTTCACGTGAGTAGTCAGAGGAAAAATATACTTGAGAACTACTGGTTTGTTGTAACTTTCCTGTGGTAAATTTTTCACTAAAATAATGAACAATGGAGCTAGTTTATAAACTAAAATTTAAATCCAGTCCTTTTGAGAAGCAAAAGAGTGCAATTTTTCAAATATTTTATGTCCAAAGAAACAAACACATACAATGCTTGTTTGCACTGAAAACACTGACATTGAAAATAAACAGCAACAGGAATACCATTAATAAAGGCATATTACCCTGGCTGCTTCTACAGCAATCTAGTCCATTGATGGAAAATCGCAGATATTAGATCATCAATGTAACAAATGCCGAATGGATTACAAAGTGGCACATCTCAGCAAACAGGCACCGCTGCAAAACCACCACCGAATAGCCATCCCCAGGGGGAGGTTGGCAGTCAGGGCTATTCAGCATTTTGTAATAATGATGTGGGGTTTTTGTTTTTTTATCTCCAGCCATGACTTGTACCCTTTAGTTAAATTTCTAGGTAAATCTGGGCTCAACACAGAGAGGACCAGAGATAAGTAGGAAGCCAGCCAGCCTTACAGCCTTTTACGGGATTGAACACTGAATCACGAAGGGCCACAAGATACAAGTTCCAGAACTCATTTCCAAGAACTACTGAGTGCACACTAGGTTTGCTGCAAACCCTTTTTTATCCATAAAAAGCATGCTGCAAGCCTCCATGTCTGATGAGCTGACTAAAGTTGCTATTAAACCTCTGCGACTGATACACCTGAGTAACAAAGCACTGAAACACTTTGCTGCTTAGATACATTTAAGTTTTCTTATTCTGAACATACTGATTTTTGACCTGGGCACAGAAGAGGTGGGTAAAGCCATTAAACACTGATTCCTGACAAAACAACCAAAGATCACGTGTTAGTCGCACTAATCAAATTTCTTGTAACACTCGGTCGACACCGGAAAATAAACTACGTCAGGTGAGGAGCAGGAGGCACAGGCAGGGTGGGCGACAGCCTTCCCAGCCAGCGCTGAGGTGATTTAGCGACACCCACCTCGGCGGCAGCGCTTCCCCGCCGCCTGGCGGGATGGTGGGACAAGCAGCCCCTTTCCTCGGGCGGGCAGTCACCTCCCCTGTGCCGCCTTTTCTCGGGAGATCGGAACCGACACCGGCGAACGGCTCCCGAACCACCGCGGGCTTGGCCGCCGCCTCAGCGGAGGGTCCCGGCCCCGTTCATTGGCCGCCGCGGCCGTTGGGATTTGAAGGGAAAGGCGGGAAGGGCGCGAGCGCAGTTCGCCGCCACCTCAGGGCTGAGGGCCGCCCCTCGGGAGGCCCAGGGAAGGTGCGTTCCGGGGGATGGAAGTAAAGGCGGAAGGCACGGCAGCGGGCGGGGATGAGTAATGAGCTAAAAACAAGGCAGGTGTGGCCTCTGTGTTTCCTACACACTTGGCTTTCCTCTCCAGAAGCCTCCAGGGAGGAGGCTGCCCGGAACATTCGTGCTGCTAAACGAGAGTGGGTGAGACTGGCCATGCACCGAGCTCTCCAGCAGAAGAGAATCAGTAACAAAAAAAAGCACTACAGAAGGGAATTTGATGATACGAGTGAACAAAGAATTTAAGATCTCACTCATCAGGGTGCTACTGATGAGTTTAATTTCCACCACATGAATAAACCCAGCATGTTTGTGCCTGACTGAGGCACCACGTTTAAATGATTACTTAAGGCATTTATTATACTTACCTTTAACTCCGTATCTTTAGAACATTAAAAATAAATAAATAAATAAATAAATATGGAAAATCTATGGAAAAATGTACCAGATATTCATTTAACCAAAGAAGATAAACTGCAATACTTTTAGTGCAAGTTTTTGTTTGACTGCAAATCCTCTTTCCCATTTTAAATTATCCTAAAGAAATTGAAATGTTAGCTGAAACAAGAGACTTTAAAGTTATCTAAGTGGTGACACTTGTGCTCGTGTTTCCTGCTTGCACCCATTGCCAGCTCACCACAGGAAGCATAGGAGTCTATTTCCCTGCTGCCAAGAACACTTCTGGGCTGTTATTTCAAATTTAGTTTATGACAAATGCCAGCTGACAAACTCCAGTGGGTGAATGACTTTAAAAAGTACATGACATCTCAATGCTAAAGAGTCTTGGCTTGTCTGGGGCAGAAAGCTTTATTTCCTCTGAACTCATAATCAGGTCTCTTTGTGCTTTAATTTTAGGGGACGTGGTGTACCCTCTGATCTCCTGACTTATGAAACTGTACAGACATCAAAGCAGTCAGTAGGTTTAATTAGACACTTAATTATATGTAAGGGTGGTAACGTATGCATTTGGGAAATAAAAACATGATTTTCAAAACTAGTTGAGTGCCAGTGAACAGAAACATAACTGTGGTATGCCATACCTTTCACATCATCACCACTCAATGGTTTGGGTCTGACTTTGGTGGTTGCCTTGGGGTTTTTTTGTTTTTTGGGTTGGGTTTTTTTGTTTGTTTGGTTGGTTGGTTGGTTGGTTTTTTTGTCTCCAGTAAAATAAGGTCTGGATATTTCTAGCTTTCAGGTCTGGTGCATGTATCACCTTTCACAGTTGAAACAGGGTCTGGGTACACCTGCTCAAAGGACACTTTGTACACCCATTTCTTTGCTTGGCTGGATGTGCAGGGAAATACACTTCACAGCATACACAGGACTGGTAAATGATAGGTCACTGCTACAATTTTATATTTTTCTGAAAGCTTTATGTATAATTGCCAGATGTTTCTCTTTGCCACTCCAGTTTTTGTCTTTATTGGAAAAAAAAAAAAAAAGCTGCATACACTTCTATAGCCCAGCAATTGCAGGAAGTACAACTGTGTGCAGAACTCTTCCAGTAAATATGGTAAAACCAGCATATTCCAATAATTAGTCACCTGGAATAAATTTTACTCTTTGTACTTAAAATATAAAGATCATAAAATATCCAGTTTACTATTCCCCTCTTCTGATTCATTCTGTCATTCAGTAGGAAAGGAAGCACTGAAAGTGTTTTGAACTCTTCTCTCACATATGTTTATTTCCTCTTGTAAATTTCATTACATTTTCGATATTGTTATTTGTAACTTTCCTGCCTGTTTTTATATCTTGCTACAAATTAGCTTCATATGCAAGCTTCATTAACATGGTTTACGCCCTCTACCAGAATAATTAAATTATTATTAAATAAACCAGGCCTTTGTTATTTAAGGACTCCTGTCAGTTTTCAAAATAATGGCTGGGGATCATCCAAATGCAATTATGCTCTACCTACCTAAATTCTCTTTGTAGTTTTAATTAAAATACTTTATCCAGAATGATTTCACCTCCTATTTTAAGTTATTGTACACCACTGGTTAAGCTCTCTCCAAAGCAATTACTCCTTGTTGTGGTCTTAACAAGGCAGAATAAATACCTTTGTTTTCTCCTAACATGCAATAAGACAACTTCTGTAATTGCTAAGTTTTTCTTTTAAAATCTTAAAAATATCCAATGGGAAACTTGGAGGAGTATATCATTGAGAATTGTTTGCATTATAGTTAAGAAATATTAAGGGAATACTAGTCAAAGCTAGATGAATGCCCTTGAACAATGATAAAACAATTAGAAGCATGGTGGGAACAAGTAAGATTGTGCTACAGAAGCTAAGCAGCAGACAAATGCCATAAGAAATAAGAATCTCAGGAGAGGCAGAGAACATCTGCAGGATGATTAGGCATATTTATTAATAAGTGTATTAATATTAATTTGTTAATATTAATAAATAGCTAACAAAAGAAAATTAAAAAGCATTGTTAAAGCAGTGATTTTTTGCAGACATTGACATTTAACATTGGGAAATTTTCTCTTGAATAAAATTTGGCTTTTTTGAGGTCGTCTTTAACCTCACAACCTCAGAAGTTTTTCATCCAGTCTAGGTAGTTATAATTGAGCATCAAAATCAGAGAGAATGTTTCCCCCTCTTTTTAGAGTTATTGGTCCTGACTTTGATTTCTCTTTAGATATTCTGTGATTCTGTGAAATCAGCATCTAGTCCTTTCAAGAATTCCAAGACAACAGACCTGATGCTTCCAGTTGTTCAGGTAATTCCAAGAGTAAGCTTAATCAGCAGAGAGCATCTAACCACAGAGAACCTGTACAGGCAAAACCAGAAACTATCCTTTGATTTAGAAGAGCTTGTAACAGAACTGATGTCAAACTTGGAGTATTTCTTCATTGCAGATTTCAGATGACTGATAGCTGAACAACAGTCACCTTACAAACCTGTGCTCGGGTCATCACTGTGTTGCAGAACTCAGTGCAGGTATTTCATGCAGCTCCAAATAATAATCTGGAAGTTAAAGCCTTGTTTTTATAAATTTCTTGTGCAAGTTCCAGTACAGAATGAATGTTCTACCAAGTACTGTGTAACTTAGGCACCCCCAGACATTCTGAGGAATCAGTAAGTTACAGCAGATATTTTCAAACAAGACCTCTTTTCCTCTGAGAGTTAAGTTGTTCTGCTTCACATAGAAATACAGAGATATTCCCAAGGTTTTTTGACTGAAATATCAAAAACATCAAGACAAAATTACAACTGCCTTCAGTCTGAGCAGATGCTTCATAAACACTTTTAATGTAACCATATTACTCATGTAACTGCACAAACCACTGCAGTGTTTTTATATGTGAATTGCTTAGTTTATAAACATCAGAAAGTAAAGCTAGTTACATAAATATACACAAATCTGGAGTTCAAATATTGACATGTGTTTCATGCACTAATGTAAACATTTAAATAAAATAGACAATCAGCCTCATTTCTAGGATCAATAATTTATTTAGTTTTATTTTTTACATTTTATTTATTACAGGAGAAGAAACACTTGCTAATGAAAGTGACATGGTTTTTAACTGTTTTCCAAGGTAATGGAAAAAGTTAAGCATATTCCCTAGTATGCACATTTATGAATAAGCTGCCAGTATTAAATAATTTTAAGCAAGTGTACTCCCTATTTAATCCTTGTATAAATTAATTCTAGTACTCTCCTTCTCCTACAGGAAGACTGAAATGTAGCATCTAATTTTCTTTATCCTGAAGTCTCAATCTTTGCTCTCACTACTCATCTATCTGCAAACAAGTCAGAGGAGTTACTGAAGCCAAAGCCACAGAAACAGATTCTGTGCCAAGGTTCCTTTCTTTCTTGGCAACCTATGCAGTTTCCTACTGTCCCAAAAGGAAACAAAAGACTCCCAGTTTTCTGAAAACCAGATTCTTTTCATGACTGTGCATTGCATTGGGCCACAGTGGATGTTCTTATAGGAAACAAACCAGGTAACTAAAAGGACACAAATAATTATAAATGAACTTGGTAAAAAGGTTGCTAACATTTTCCAAATGGTATATTAACTAGAACCCTAATTTCCTTCCACAAAAAATATATTTTCTTATAAATACTTTTTAATACAGACAATCCTGATTCTATGCAAAAAAGTCAATGTCACATTCAAACAGGTTTTCTCAGTGTAGCATTAAGGTACAAGCAGACATCACAGTAGGCATTAACACAGTGATTCTAGAGAAGCAGTTAACTACAGCTTGTGAACAGATACACAAACACAATTCCACCTGCTTGGTCAGACTGCCCTGTGATTTAGCAAACAACTGAGCTGCAAACTGAGGCCTAGAGTATCACACTCTTCATACACATTTCCACATTTAGAGACATATATGAACTGTCAATGAGTTTTAATATTTTATTAATATTGAAACACTTGTACAAATGCAGGTAGTGTTTGTGCTGGGGATATAGAAAAGAACTGACAACAGGAACTGCCACTCATCTTGAAGTCAAGAGAAAAAGCATTTACACTTACCATGGTCTTAAAGCTCTTAGTTCCAGTTAGCTGAAATTAACCATTTTCCTGCTCTTGTCCCCCTCCTCATTTTTTCCCAGAGAACTTTTACTACTAGAAACAATGTAAACCTGTCCACCTTTCCTGCAACACACACAGTTCCAGCCACTCCACCCTCCCCTGCCTCAGAAAGGGATAGCAATAATCTCTACAATTTAATTCCTAATTAGATATAATTAAAACTGAGCTGTCAATCTATTTTTTTCAGGTTATGAATAATTATTAGAACATTTTTATAACACGTATTTAGTACAAGAGTTGGTCATTTGCATATTCTTACCTTAAATAGAGATAATCTTTGCATGAATAAGAAATCCTTTAATTTTTGCCACAAAGATTAGAATTTAGAATTTCTAAAGTCTACGTGTGAGTCAACACATAGAATTATTTCTCATTATACTTTAACAGCCCATTTGCTCAAAATGAAGGAATTTGGAACATGATAACCTGCAATGTTTCATGCACAGAAAGCCACTGCTTCAACACTCTAGACAAGTCTTTGAGATGAAACTCAAATGAAGGACACAGCTGCGCTGACAGAGGACAGATACCTTACTGACCTGCTCCAAAACAAGACGCAGAGATAGATTATGACCAAGAGCTAGACCTTAACTCATTGCTTTCCAGACTGTAGAGACTTTCTAATTAAAAGAAAATTAAAAAAAAAAAATATTTTTTCTGACTCAGAGAGAGTGGATTATTCACTTATTTTATAAACATCACCACTCACAAAAGCAATTTTGGCTTTTGAGATCTGATGCAAAAAATAAATTTCTAAATTTAAAACCATACTTATACTTGCTGAGTTAAAAATATTTTGTTCTCTTTCTGCCACTCAGTCTGTGAATTATCAGACTATGAAGCATGCTAGTTAACTACAAATGTGTTACTGTTGCTTTTCTTTTAAAAAATGAAGTTTAAAGGAATCCGAGACTGAGGAAGTGAAAGAATGTGTCAAGTTACAATTTCCTTGTCTCTCAGAACAATTACGTCACTATTATCACTCATAGAGATTTAGTATCTTTTTACAAGATCAATTAACTCTGAAGTACACATATAATCACATCTTACAATGTGAAACACCCAGTCATTATCACCAGGTAATCTGGGGTAGCTGATGTTTTCTCTCATTTTCACAAAGTCAGATCCCTAACTACTACAACTGGCTCATTAAAACAGAGCTGTGGTGTTAATTAAGATAATATTTTAAATGAGAACAAAGAAGAAAAAAAAAGAATTATTTTTCCAGAGCCAATATGGTGATTTTGTAGATGAACTTACAAAGTAAACCCATCAATGACTGATAGAAAATACAAAATTATACCTAGTCAGGCAGACTAACATTTTTCTGTGAACAATGTTATGATTTGATTTTCAACTGTTTTTTTGAGAATCAGCTGCCAATTTAAGAGGAAAATGTGGATTTCATTTGACAACTGACCTGAGAGCTCTTGACTCTTCATCAGATGAAGTTCAGTGCCATACAAAGCACTGTGGTCTTTAACATTAAATTTTGCACATAGCTGTAATGCAAAACGAGGACAGAAGTGTCACAACACCAGCTGTGCTGCTGAAGTTTTGGTGAAAACACTCTTCTGGTACTGTTTATGTGCAACAAAGTCACACGTCCTAACAAAACTACATTTTTTTGCTGCTTCATGCACAGGTAGAAAAGAAACAGCACCTCTCTCTCCCTTGGACAGTGATTCTTACATGTTTGTAAATTCTGGGGATGCAGATGACCTCAAAGAAAAGAAAACAACCTGTTTCCAAATGAAACAGAGAGATAGCAGCTATAACTGTTGCAGTGGAATACAGAAAAAAGCACCCTCGTTATACTTACCACATAAAGTTTTGCTTGCTTTGGTTTCAGAACCAGAATGTTATTTGTAGCAAAATGTGGAAACTTTTAAGAAAAGTAAAATTATGCTAACTGGAAAGCTAAAGCTACAATGGGATGAAATTTATTTCATTGGAAATGTCCAATGAGTCTGCACCAAAGTACAACTGCTCTGACCAAAATACATCAAGGTGTGTATTTCTGTTTGAAACATACAACTGTTTGAAACCTATGACTGGCAGTTCTGAGCAAGCACCATTGCTGGAAGTCTTTTAAAAATTATTAGTAGTAGTATTTAAAAGTTATTTCAAAGCAGGTGAGAGTTGAAAGATACCCCCAAAAAAACCTGCATAGGGTGCTAGTTATAAACACACACTCTCTTCATTGTACAAATCTGTATATTTTCTTCCTTCAACAGCTGGAACAAAATTAATAATTAATAATAAAATTAAAATCTGAAAAATGCCATTTAATATATAGATAGTTTAACAGCCCTGAGAAAAAAAAAAAAAAAAAAAATTAGGGGAGGCCTAAACTTTTTGAAACTATTTTCACCTTAGTGATTACTGTGCTGCAAAACTTCATGATCAGTAGCTCAAAGCATTGTACAAACAATGAGGAAATTCCTTGTACCTCTCAAATAAGTCAGCTGTACACTAATTTTATTATTTCATACACTAGAGACAGAAATAGTGATAAATACAAGTCTCATTGTGATAATTACTACAAGATACTATTTATGTAAAATCAGTGAAGTTTACATACTCTTTTAGCTATCAATCTTGATTAAAAATTCTGTGCTGTAGCCTAAATTCACTGCATTTCCTTTAGAAAACTGAATCCTTTTTCAGAAATAGAGAGCCAAGCCAAATACAAATGGTAGCACCTGTAACAGTGACCACAACCCCAATAAGAGCACAAAAACTTCCCTGTTCTTAAGCAGATGGCTACGTTTGGAACCATTTGTAGTTCTGTTTGACTTAGGCTGTGACTAGAAAGATGCTAATCACGACTAGAAATGGGATTTTATAAAAATTATTACAATCACACCTATCTGAGGCTAACATATAATGTTCCACTTAAACTCACAGAATTCAACATGGAGACATCAAGTATTTATAGAAATATCTACAAACTGCAACTGCCTTTTATTTTTTTAAAGTATCAGTGAACTGACCTTTAGAGTAAGGGTTTCATGACAACAGGCTTCTTAGGTTTTGTTTTGCATATACTAGTTTTGCTTTACTGTTTTAATGTTGCTACTTCTTCACACTTCTATCTTTCTAAGAAGCACGTGCTGACAAACTTGGGCAAAATTAGTCTGAATACAGAGCTTTTGCTAAAATTTTGCTGTGTCTTAAGTCCTACGTTATTAGACTTACTGATTCACCTGTATCAATATCTGAAGCAAAACATTTTTAACAAAGGGAAAACACTGTCCTAGCATTCTTCAAATTCAGATAAAAAAGGAAAACTGGAAATTCCACACTCTCCAACTGCCCTAGGCAAATGAAAGTGTTGTTCTAGCAAGCAGTGCTGAAGCCCTTGTCTTAGTATTTAGCTGAGATCAAAGAAAACAGACACAGAAAACATATAGCATGACTAGGCTGAGTGTTAGCTATGTAAAAATGCTCAACAAAGCTAAAATCCTTCAAATTTTTCTGATTATTCTGTAACCAGCTTACAAATCCTGAAATGAATGGAAAATGTTTATGGAGGCTCCTAGACCCTTGGTTCTATTTTGCCTTCATTTGAAATGTAAAAGGACAGTACCCGGTGACAAATAGCCCTGTCATTGAACTACTGGTCTTCACGGTGTGTTTCACTGTTTCCAAGACTAAACAGTAAATTACACAGAAGGAACAAAAACTCAAGAATGGGACACTTAGAGAACAAATCTGGAGATGAAACTTGCTTTTAAGATGTGTGATGCTCAACACTTTCAATTGGATGTACAGGTTAAATTAGCTGTGCTTTTGAAGCATTTACAAAGAGAAACAAATAAAACTGCAATTTGCATCTATCTACTCCCATGGTTTCTCAGATTACACTCTTTGAGAAAGTAATCACTTCCTAGAAGATAATTGAGGGCAAGAACACAAATCTGCAGAATTAGGGCAAAATCCCCCAGGTCCCACAAGGCCATTTTCAAAGCAGACACCCAAGGAACTTAGGGAAGTGGTATCCAAAGATCATTGTAGAACCGCTTAAAGTTCTGAAGAACTGGATCTGCTTCAAAGCTCAAAAAAAGATGAGACTGGGAAATTTAGTCATGAAACTCCTACTGTGGCAAAGAGTCCTTGGTGGATCTCTGTTCAACTGACCCTGCGGGCAACTGAACAGAAGGTGTTGGTATCCCTGACGGTGTCGTTAGGAAAGGGAAGGCCAGCACAGGCTGGCTGTCCATCCCATGCTCAAGGTCCTCCACTGTACGAATAATCTGCTTTGTTGTGCATCACGAGCTTGTTGTCTACAAAGTAAAAACTGTCCGACTGTGTCTCATAGGGATGAAGGATCATCTCACGAACTGCAGGGAGGGGAGGAAAAAGAAAAAAAGAAGAACATAAGAATTAAAAAATTAATCGTGTTGCACAGAAGCCCTGCTGAGGCAACACTCTGCTCTGGGTTTCTGTTACTTTTAACAGCATTGCTCAGATGCAGAAAATTCCCAAGTGAAAACCCAAAACCAAACCAGAAACTTACCCAAACCATCGTTTGACAATATCTCAAACACAATCATCAAACACTAAGGCACCACACAATGTGTACGTGTTCTACCTAACCTCCAACCAACATCACACTGGAGTTGGGGGTACTTTTTTTTATTATTTGTTTTAAAAAAGGTGATAAAACAGCAAACTTGAAGGAAATTTGTTCTGGTGTGACAATAAGTAAGCAGCAGTGTGTCACTGTGTTTTCCACAGACTGTGATGTAAGTGCTGCCATACATGACTAGGGATTGTAAAGAATATAAAGTCACACAGATTTAGTACTGATGCTCTTGTGTGTTAGGGAAGAGGAGAGAAAATAAAAGTTATGGTCATAGTAAACCTCTCAAGCTATCAATATAGCATATCAAACAGAATATAACACAAGTCACCTATTTACTGGATGTCTTTTTAAGCCTAGATTTTTAGTTGGTTTGTAACACAATTATTATTTTTTTCTCCCTGACATTGAAGCTTTTCTTTCATGAACTAAAAAAAAAAAAAAAAGCATCTGGTGGGTGGCAAGAGACATGCTACTAGAAAACAAAATCCATAGTAACACAGATACAAAACTACCTGGAAATATTCTACCCTAGCCACTTTCTGCAGAGAGCTTTTAAAGAAAGGGATTCTTCAAAACACCTGAGATTACCATTGCTGTGAGGTACCTCAGTAATTAAAGAGCACTTACTGAGATCCTCAGAGAGCTGTGGGAATTCATAGATGTGCTCACAAGTATTTTTACTGCTGGGGATGCAGAACCCAAATTCAAAATCAAAACTCTTAAGCAGCTGATCCCGGAAGTAGTGCCTCTCAATCATGCGGAAGTTATTAATAGGTTTGTCCCCTACAGTGAATTCCACCCTGAAAAAGAACAATAAGATTGAAATGAATTTTCATCCTTAAATAAGATTTTCAACCATTCCTGAAAGGTAGAAGAGAGCTCTTCTTAAAAAAAAGCCAAAACTCTAAAGCAATGGTAGTAACCAAATTATAATTTGCTCTTTTTCTTAAACCATGCTACAAGGATACAACATGGTACTACAAATTATAAATTATATATTTCACTCAAAATAATGAGACATGCAAAGCAACTTTACAATCTTAAATTCAGCTTCAGTGAAGAAAAGATCTCTCCGAAGTTAGTGGATAGGCATTTCACCAGATCACTTATTCACCAGTTCCTTATTGCATTGCATTTTTATATTAATTATTCAAATTCTTCTCGGGGGAAAAAAAAAAAAAAAAGATCTACAGAAAATGGTCTTTCTTCTATTCCTAGAACTAAAGGGGAGAGGTTTCAGCCAGCACTATGTTCAGGTTTCTCTTACCAAGAAGTACAGCCTCTTGGAGAAAGGTATTAGTTACACACCATAGGCTGTAAGTAAGCCAGGAGGACTCTGTTGCTCATTAGGCACAAATCAAAAGTTGGGAATTTACCACGTTAGCCAAAGAGTGGCCAAAGACGTGCTAATTGATAAAGAACTTCAATTTACCTCCTAAAATGAAGTCTAAACCGTGGACACCTTTAAAGATTAGCAGGAAGTGGTAATGTGCAAGTATATTCTCTCTCTAAGTATATTCTCTGACATAAAAATTAATTCTTTTGCTGAAATTTCCTGAGTTTTAGCCAAGCTCTCAAAAATACATTTTACTTTTTTTTTTTTTTTTTAATGCAAGGCTACTGTACATCCTATCTTGTGAAACACACATTTGCTGCCGAAGGGATCTATCAAACTGCACTCCATGAATACGAAGTAATGATTCCTGAAACAAATAAGTTTGTGCTAGAAACTGTAACTGATGCTCGATTATAGGTACTACAGACCTAATGACATAATAGCAATGTTCATAAAGCTCCTGATTAGGTCTGCTAATTTCAATTTAGGTGAATGTAAAGAAAAACAAAGAAAAACAAAGATAACAAAGAACCTGCCATGGGGTGACTCAGTATCCTTCTAAAATCTCCAGTTAAGACCAAGCAGGCCTTCAGCCTGCTCTCTGGAGGGCCTGGAGAGCAAATACAAGCCAAAAAATGCATCTCTCCGTGCATGTTATTTTGCTGCAGATAAATCTGTAGCTAGTAGTAAGTTAGCAGTAATAGTTAGTTGCAATCACTACTATAACACACAAAAAAAGGAGTTGGAATACCTGGGTAGTTGGTCCACCTTATTTTGCCCTTTTTATCATTAATTTCTTCAATGCCATGCCCATTGCTGAGGTAAATAACGGAGCTAAAGGGACGGAGGAAGCAAGGCTTCCAGCTTAGATGTTTGGAAATCCTCATAATAACAAAAGATTCCTATTAGATTAGCTTCCTGACAGGATTGACAAGTAAGAGCCATTTTTAATAAAATTTCAGTTGTATCCTCTACTAGAAGAAAGCACCACAGGAGCAATTACTTACGTGGCTCCCACCTGCCGGAGTCTCAGAAACGCAGGGGTGAACTGATAGCGTACGAACCGTCCAGCATTGGGGTCAATGTCCTTCTTGTCATTGTGTTCACGTTCTGGAAAAGTGCAAAGTAAAGCTCCATCACAGTTTTCTAAGAAACAGAAGCCCAGTGAAAACACTTCATGGCCAGTAATCATGGACTGCAAGTCAGATAAGCCAGGAAACTCTTCTGAGGAAGACTGGTGAGGTACTTACTCTCATTCTATCCTCTCTGAGGCATCCGCTATGGGTGTTTCAGAGACAAGAGTACTGCAAGATGGACCTTTGGTTTGATACACAAACTGTTCCTACCTCTGAGTCAGGATTGCAGTGTGGTGCTGAACAAGCTGTTCCCCTTAGCAAGTCTGGTTTGCTATCTCTAAGCTACAGAAAACTTCCTCTCACCTGCAGCAGGGAGATGGGGAAGATTTAAAAGAGTGCTTGATCAGGAAAAGAACAGTTTGCCCTGGGTTTGTATTACCACTGCAACAGCTAACACTTTGGTGGTTACAAGTAACATCTGAAAAATCAGGAAATAAAAATATGCCTATTTTCAGTTTAATTTGCACAACTGACAAAATTTCTCCCTTTCAGGAATACCACTTACATGACTCCTGAGTGAAAACTGTTAAGTACAGGGGGCCTCTAGCTGATGAAAGCCAAGAAACTAACACACGGTGACCTCCTCCTCCATTTCTGCTTACAATATCCATCTGTCCTTTCTCATCACAGATGGCAATCACAAGAAAATAGCATCAACCAGTTCTGTTCACTGTGCTGGTACAGAGGGACACCCAAAAAGCATTTTTGCTACAAGCTGGGACTCCAGTCCTCTTGAAGTCCACAGCATCTCCTATTTTTGAAAAATTCATTGAGTAAAAGGAGTGGGAAAAGGCAAAATGAAGTTGACACTAGCATGTGTTTGCTCATGAAAACAGTATTTTGTGTGTGTGCTCACCTGAAGCTGCTGGCTTGGTGATTTCAAACAAGACTGTGCCAGATTCCATATCCCGGATTTTGAACCTGGTGAAGTCTATCTTGTAAACATTTTCCTCTGGGGTGCATAAATAATCTGCAGAGGAAAGCAAATTTCCATGAAGGTTGCCTAGAATTAGCAGGTATTACCCTTTGGAGGTCACAATCAGCAGTGAGAGCAGTCCAAATGCAAGTCCACTACTACCTTGGGTTTAATCCAAAACTAAGGTCTAGGAAGACAGTTCCAGCTATGAATTCTCACACTGCCCTGCTAGGACAGGACAGGGAAAAGGCTTCTTTCACCCAGCACTGGGAGGTCATCACCTTTTTCCAAACCTGTGCCAACATCTTCTGTGTCCATCTCCCCTCAGGGTACTGATAATAGTCAGCACCTCCATCAAATCCTAGCCTGTTCAGTCTAAGAGGCTTTGCCCATTTTAAAAACTGTCCTCTGGCAGAGTGGCAGTGCTAAGCAGCTTTGAGAGGACTAAGCCGACTGAACTTAACTGGAACAGGAGTGTTCTCCCTTGTGCCACCTCCCCTGCCTGCAGACAAAGGATGGCCTCTTCTCTCCACCCATGCTTGTCCCATGCAAGGACTCTTTCTTCCTCAACACTGAAAACAGTGTTGAAGTTTCTCTCTGGACTAGGAAACCAATCTGGGAACAGAGCCCTTCCTTGCTTCCCCCAGAGTCAGTATCTTTGGGAGAAAATCCTTGTTTCTGGCTTCAGCTTTGCTGTGCCCTGAGAGAGCTTCCTGTCCTTTGTGGGGAAGAAGTAGTGGTACTTCAGTCTCACTGCACATCTAAGCACAGGCTGGAAGTAGCTCCAAAAATTTATATTATCCTGAAAAATCTACATAAAAGGTGTATGTATCCAGGCCAGGTTAGCTTTCACATGACTGTGCACCTGCCCGTCATAGGAGACGTGTTTTGGAGTTTCTAAGGTGAAAGTAATACATTACCACTTTAATGCTAAACCCTCTCTCAGCTACTAATTCCTGCTGATAGTCCGAGTTAATCACTCATTTCTGCCTGCTTTCCTTTTTCTAAAGGAAAAGCAGCTTTCTAAAGGAAAAGTCAGCTTATTCACTGACTACATTAAAACAAGTCACAGTGTGCTCAGAGATCAGACCTGCCCATTACGACCCATCTCCTTCACAAACTGGGGACCCGTGTTAGAATTGGGGGGTTTTGGGTCCTGGGCCATTGTTAGCATATCCTGGAGGTAAGGAGTTAATTGCTGTGGTGTCATAAAATAACATCCCAAATGCCACATGGCTGCCAGACAGCAAGGCGCTCTGGCTGGGATCTGTAATTACAGACATCAGGCCCCTCGGTACCAAGCTGGCTGGAGGCAGCAGGATGGCAGATTGCTGCTGGGTGCTGCTGAGCAGTCACTGCACACCTAGCACCTCTGCTTTCCTAGCAGGCCTTTATTCTTTGTAAATGGCAAGCTAGTGAATGGCATGCTCACTGGGACAAGGAAACAGGGTGCTAAATGGACTCTCTGGATGGTTTTGATGCCTTTCATCACCAGCAGCAGTGAATGCTCAAAGGAATGGGCTGGAAGAGAGAGGACTCTGTCTGAAGCATCTCTGGCATTTGGCAGGGAGGTTTGCCTTTCCTCTCAACACAGCAGAAAGGAAAATTAACACCAGTACCCATACTGTCAGGAAGAACAAGACAAAAGCTCTACCTTTGTACTGCCACAAGAAAATACAAGACTGCTGTTGGACAAAATAACCAAAGAACAGCACAAAATCTTCTTTTCTGCCTTTAACAGTAGCCAAGGAGATGGGACAGAAATTTAAATCAACCCTTTGCCTCAAGCCCCAGCTCTTAGCAATCCACAGGTAGACATCCTGCAATTACATGATGATTTTAGGTTCTAAGACATCAGCCAGCCCAAATTCTTAACACCCCCCTACAGCTTCCTCACCCCACGCAGACACATGCAGAAACACCAAGTGACAGGAACAGGCACAGGGTCCCACAGCCCCAGCTTTGCCTCCCTCTGCCCATGGCCACACTCAGACCACCTGCTCTCCACAAAGGCAATGGGCTGTACCAGAATGGGCTGGCAGTTGCCTGGGAGCCTGGGACACCTTCCCTAGAGCATGCAAGCAAAGTCTGAAGCAGCGTTTGTCTGCAAGTTAATTATTAAGTGTTTTTCCTCCTGCAGAATTCCTGCCCATCCAGCACCATGGCAACAGCTTTATCCTCCTCCTTGGCAGCAGTGTTGCTGCAGTAACAGTGTCCATGACTCATCTGGAGGAGACCAAGTGCCAAGCAGAGCCACCAAAAAGGAGCAAACCCCAGGCAGAATCCCCACCAGGGTCATTGGTCTCTGCATCCCTGCTCTACATTTTCCAACTCTTTTTTGCACCGAAAATATTTTAATCTTTAAAAAAAAAAAAAAAAAAAAAAAAAAAAAAAATTAAAAAAAATCAACATGTCAGTATCTCACTGGATGACATTTGGGCAAGATTAGCTGCCAGAGTACTGCAATCAAGGGGTTTTTCATCCTCTGGCAGTGCCCAGTCTCTTACCAGGAAAAAGAGAAAATTATATATATTCCTCTCAGTCTGAATTAAATTTGCTTGCTGCGATTCCTGTTCAAACAATCGATCAAAGTAGCCACGTGCTGGTTTTTCCCCATACATAACAGAAGCCCGCAGCTACGCTGCAAGGTCTTATTGGGAATGAGCTGCTTGCAATTGGCAGATACTTCTGCTTAGCTGAGCACTGTCAGATTTGCTAATCTCATCCCATACATACTTATTTTTAAATTACTGTAGGGCCCAGCTGCCCACACTTCCACCACACACTGAAATGTATCATCTGTTTTCACCATCCTAGTTCACTATCACCACAACGTGGGGAACAGAGGCAGCATCCAGCTCTATATTATACACAAGGCAGATCAAACCTCTGTCAAGTGAAGTGGATCATTACAAGAAAGGTTGGCTCTGTGTCTCAGGACGGAACATCTTCTCTTTTCTTCCACTTCCCCTGAAGCAGGTTGTGTTGTTCCCCCCTTATTAACAAAATGATCATGGTGTCTCCCTGAACAAGCCTACAGTGCTCTCCTGATTCAGGGCTGACAGAGACCACACTCTAAACAAGGGATGAAAACACCAGCACTGTCTTAGGAAACCCAACAGATTGGCTTTTGCCTTGGAGAGAGCATTTCCCAGTTCTCCCTGAAGCCCAGTGCCATATCCCAGGGCTCCATATTCAACTTCTTCTTGGTAAGTGCTCACCAACTGCTGAATTTATTCTCAATGCAAAGAGCAAACTCTTAAAACACACCCAGGCTTGGTATCAGCAGCTACTTCTCACTCACTCACTCATCACTATTCCTGCTTGTGCCTCTGCAGCTTCTTTCCCATAATTTCTGTGCCATGCCCAAAGATCTACAGCTCTCCACTCTTAGAGACAGTTTCTACCTCAAGACACAATGGATTCCTTCATAAATTCCCCTATTCCCTTTGTATAAAAAAAATAATTCCAACACCCCCCCCAAAAAAAAAAAACAAAACCAAACTAAAAAACAAGGAATTTGTCGAGAGGTCTCTAACTTTACTATCAGAAACAGAGGATGCTCATTCCCTGGGTGCAGTTCAGAGGTGGTACTTCTGCTGTGCAATCCAGAGAAGAGGCGGTGCTCCTCCAGGAAATCTTCCCTCCCCAAAAACCACCAAGATTGCAAAAGGAACCAGCAAAACAGCCCAGACAATGACAGCAGGCACGGCCTATTCTCATTGTGAACAATGGAACGCTGTGAACCCTGGTGCATATTGCCAGTCATGTATTTTAGCAAGCTGGTGTTACAAAGGAGCACAAAAGGTGAGGGATAATACAGTGATAGATAATACAGGAAGAAAGCTAATGAAGGCACTTTCTCCTCCTGGTTTTTTGGTTTACCAGCAGATGAGATTAGGTGTTTGATCCTCATCAGAGAAAGCTAAAAGTCAATCCCATATTTTCAGATTTCCTTTGAAACCACCCCACTGGGCAGATTTTAACAATAGTTCATGGGCAACAGGGTTAGCACTCCTTGCCATGCTCCTTTTGAGATCCCATCTCCTTCTCTGCAGCCAAGGGAGGGCACGTGTCCTCTTTCACAGACGTTACAGGTATTTCTGCAGCGCTCATCAGAGCACCTAAACTCAGATCAGGCAGCTCCTATTTTAAGGCTTTAATAGCAAAGTTTACCTGGGGTAAGGAAGAGCTCAAAATCTGGGTGAAAATGTGTGTAAGTTAGGATGCTATACAAGAAACTGATGCAACAGCCGTGACTTGTAGCAGGGACATTTCTTCCCAGCAGAGGCAATTACAAGAATTTGGGGAATGAGAAGGCTCCTGTAGCTATGCAGGCCGATTTCTTAACACGCATTAGCCAACAAGGTCAGAAGGTATTTTGAAGACAACTCCCAAGACATAAGCCAGGTATAAAGCAGAGACAACTGCAGATGAATTGGCTAGGAGCTGGAGATTAGGAGATTATCAGATTGAAGAGTCTCAGGAGGAAGCGAGCAAAAATAGCAGGCGCCTGGAGAAGATGCTGAGCGGTGACGCAGGACAGCGTGCAAGCCCTGGAGGGGAAGGCAGGGCAGGTTTCAAGTGGTACTGACAGCCCTGCTTAGACAACCAGAGCTCACTTAAATGCTTTAGGCTTTTTTTCTTCATTTCCCCTGCCCTCTGCCTCAGCAGTTCAAGTCCCATAAAGAGAGGGGTGGAGGAACCAGCCAGGATCCTCGCTGTTCCCGAAGGGTTTGGTGAGAAGGAACTGAGGGGCAAGAGGGAAGGGAGGCACCCACAGCTCCCAGCCTAGAGCAGTGATCAGATGCTAGGATCACCCCAGGGGAAAAATCTTGTCCTAGAAGGATCCCACAAGAGTTTTTGCTGCAGCAGAACATTTACCAACCAGCACTGTGTATCAAGAAGAGGGGTTCAGCCCATCTTGCTCCAAAAATCCACTTAGAAATCCTCACCACCCATAAGGTGCACCCATCCACAGCATGCCACGCCACACAATGCACAGTCCTGTTGCACTTTTTTTTTTTTTTTTTTTTTTTAAATGGAGTTTTCCAGCCTTCATCCTCTCACATCAGTTTGATCACAGGCCTCCAGGCCCTGCTAAGGAAGGATGGAGCTCTAAGGCCTCTAAGCCCTGTTTCCTTCCTTCTTCTCCATGCTGATTGTTCTCAAAGTTTGAAAACGTGCATAAAATCAGCTCACTTTACCAAAGCAATTCAGCTCTGCCAAAACCCCCAGGCTGACTCCCCCACCTTCCCCCTTACCTTAACCACTTCCACCAGGGATGATCCAAACCCTCAGTGTTAGAAAGAGGAGCCCACTCATCTGCCCTGTGCTACACACACACCACATGTGCTACCCCTGGAAAGCTTCACAGATCATATTGCACCCTGAGACTCCTTTTAAAAAAACAAAACCTTCATCTTCACCACACTTGGACTTTGGGCATTATCACAGAGCTTCAAAAAGGAAGAGAGCATTTGGGCATTATCACAGAGCCAATCACGGATGTGGTGCGGCTGAGGAAAGGAGTCATGGTGAGAGCAGCTTGACACGGGGCTGAGCTATTGCTCTGCCACAAGAAATCAGCATATCAAAATGCATTTACACATCACAGTCCTGGACAATGTGGAACAGCGATCCATTAACCTCCTCACCAACACCCCCAGCTAATCAGAGCTCCTAATACGCTTGATTTTCCAAATTAATTGGGGAAGGGAAGGAAAGTCATGGTCCAGGAGCAGCTTTGAAGATTGATTTTTGCACATTAACGCTATGGGGACACGGATATAAAAGTCACCCAGGAAGGGTCTGCCCTGCCTGGCCCATCGAGGCATCCCTCTGCCAAGCTGGCCTTTAGCTAAAGCTGCTAAGAAAAATCTCAGAGAAATCCCAAAGGATAGCTCAGGGAAGAGATTAGTTTCAGAAATGATTAAGTGCATGTTTCTTATTTTTAGGTTTTGTTTTGTAATTGTTTCCAAGTATGTAATCAATTACTTAACCCTTTGGGTTGTTAAATAAAACAAGCTTTAGAATCAGGCTGAAAATGGAAGCTTGAAGCTATTATTACAAACTGTCCAGGTGCCTGAAGCTGTGACAAGCCGGGCAGTCTCAGAGGCTGAAGCTCACCTTGTTACGTATCAGTTTGAGGGCTGGCACGTGGCAAGAGGATGGCTCTATGGGGTCTGCAATGTCATCTTTCTGCTGATCACCAATGACTCCAACCCCAAAGATGGAGGAAGAAACTAAAGCTCTGCTTGAAGCAGCCTTGCCCTACAGCTAATGTGGGAGCATCACAGTGAGGCCAAGCAAGGCTGTGAGATGCAGCGTGGCCAAAAACACAAGGGACAGTGCCTGGGGACAACAGGTCCAGCTCCTCAGCTGGCTCCAGGAGGCAGGACAGAACATTTGCAGACCCCAACATTCCAATAACTGCAGACAGTCTCCTCTGATCCTCTGGCTGCTTCAGTAATTAATTGCAACTTGAACTGAGCTGCACCCCCCTCCTGTGCTAATCCCAAGTTAATCACTTTGTAAGGTTTTTCCTCTTTTTTTTGCAACCCTAGTTGTACGATCAAGTAACAAATCTTGCTAATTGCAAAGAAAATGGTTTATTCCCCTTACACCTCTGACCCAGCTGGAACAGAGCCAGAGCCAGCCCAGTCAAAAGGCCCAAATATCCCGGGGAAGCACCCTGGACCTATCAGGCTGGAGACCCTAGCGTGCCTGGAAACAGTCTGGTCCTGGAGCTGCTGGAGAATTTAACATTGAAAGGACACAGCTCCCCCTTTAAGCTTATTAGAAGCACATTAAGAGCAGAGCCCAGCTGGCTCTGCTGGCTGGCTACTGCCAGGGTTTCTCTGGGTTAGCAGGAAGGATGCTTTGGCCACAGAGCCACATCCTGTACCTCTACCCTCCCAGCCTGAGACATTTAACATTTGGCCACTCTTCAGCTGTACCTGTTTGGAGAAGAAAGACCAGCTGTGCTTCCTGGAAACAAAACAAGGTCTTTCTCTAGACCCAACTGCCAGGGCAGGGCTAATGGTCAACAGGTACCAACCATGTTTGGCAGTTTGGCTCTTCTGAAGGACCAGCAGATTTGCCTGCAGTACCAGGAAGTACAGACAGAGCAAACACAAGATGGCAAAACCTGACTCCAAAAGAGCATCTGCAAGATCAGCACACCCCAGGGCTGGAATGTCCCCCAGGTGTGAGCAGGGTGCCCTGCTTCCCCAGGCAGCCATGTCACAGAGTCCCTCCTGTCACTGGATCCATGTGGAACTCTATACAGCAGCAGGATTCTGCCTCTCCCCACACAAGCTGGAAAGTTGTTCAGAAACACACAGGCTATACATGGTGTAAGCACTTCTAAATCACATGTTCCTGCAGTACCAAGCCCTCCTCTAACACAGTGTATCCCGGGTTTTTGTTTGCTGAAGCAATGCTAAAATGTGACCAGACCACCCCAGGTCCCTGGGCAACATCCAGCTTATCTACAGTCCCTCGATGGGGTAAGCAACCATGTTACTGGCCCATGAGTTTAGATAAAGATGAGTTATACACCATCTGGAACCACAAGGGATATCCAGAGCACCAGGGAATTTCTGCTGTGCCCCCACCTTCAACTCCTTCTTCAACTTCAAACTGTCTAGAGCACCACAACTGTGGGCATCAAAACCAAAATTGCTGAAAAAGGGAATTGTGTCTGCATCTCCAAGGGAGAAGCTAGGGCTGGAACAGCCATGAACTTCTCCCCACAGTCTGGTCCTTACTCCTCTCTGCAGCTCTCTTTGCTTGGAGCAGAAGAGTGGTTTCACATTGCTATTTTTGGGAACCTGTTTTTAAGCTTTCTGTGGTCTATGGAAATTAATAAAGGCCACAGAATATCCTGAAGAATCATTAAATCAATTAAAGATCTGAAGAATATTCTTGCACCTTTGTGTTAAACCCACCAGGAGGAAAACTAAGCTTGAGGAGGGGTGCTGCACAATGCCACTAGGCAGTAGCATACAACACGCTCAACGTGGATGTACTGTATACCTGTACCTCCAAATGCACACCAAAGATTTTTCTGTCCCCTGCACCCAACAGGACAGGGAAGCTCTTCCCATGGGAAGGCTATACCAGTGCCTGGTTCTTGCTTGGCATGACCCAACTGCTATCCTTGTCCTCAGGAGGGGAACGAATCAATTTTCATGCATTTCACACCTTCCCCATGCTCCAGAGCACACTGGCCCATGGTTGGGAGAGGCAGGAGACAACCAGCTCCACTCCTGCCCTGGCTCTGAACCCAGGGTGACCATCTCAGACTTCCCCATGCCCTGAGAACATGAGTGCTTACCAAGAGCCACTCACCACCCACGCTGGCCAGAGAGATGCCACGTGAGGGGGGGTGGGGATGACCATGTCCCTGCATCCCCTCTAGACAGTACAGCTGGAGGCAAGAGGCCCACAGGGATCCACAGAGCCAGTAGGGAAAGTGGTTAACACAGCCATGGCTTGGAGTCACCATCCAACTGCTGTTCCTCTCAGTATGCTGGCAGCATGCTCCAGTGCCTGCTGCACAGCTCTCCCTGCTACAGGCAGGGAATCTCTGTGCCTGGGCAGTGAATCACACTGCTGCAGTCCCTCAGAGCATCTCAGCATGGAGAAGGGGACCCCAGGACCTGCCAGCATCAGCAGCCCCTCCTTCAGAGAGGCCTCCAGACCCCTTCCTGAGGGTGAACTCTTTCCTCCCACCTGCCCATCACAGGCAGGGGCTGCCTGCACGCACCGATGCTCACAGCCGCATCCTTCCTCTCCAGGGCTCGTCACGCCGCACAGCCCTGGCCTGCGACACCAAACCGGCTCTAACACCACATCGCAGAGCACTCCAAGACGAGGAGGAGCTCAGCCGGACACCCTGGCCAGCCCCCTCCTCCCTGCCAGTGCTCATCTCCTCATGCCCAACCTGCTGCCTGCAGAGACACCACCCAAATCTCTCAGGACAGGCAAAAATGGGCTTTTTTTAGCGGGGAGTGGGGCAGACCAATGCTAGCACATGCCTTCTCCCATCACAGTTGGCTTGTTGCAACCCTGACAGGTCCAAGGCAGCTGCCTGCTCCCAACCGACCTGCTCTGCCAAGCACAACAAACCCTCCGGCTCCTGCTATCCCTGAGGATGCTCTGAACACCAGCAGTGCTATACTGGAGAAACTGGGGGGAGGCAGAGGGGGGGGAGGGCTGCGGGATGGGAGTGCAGTCAAGTCCCCCCTGTCCTGTGGCCGTGGATCCAGCTTGCCCCCCCCAGCCCCACTGCTGCAGGCACAGGTTAGGGGCTCAGCATGGCCCAGCCCTGGGAGAAAGGAGAGGGTGATGGGGAGAGGACTGGGGGGCAACTTACCACTGACCTGCGACCCCGGGGAGGCGGGGAGCTGCTTGTGCACCACAGCTTGTGCAACCCTGGGAAAGGAGGGAGGGGAGCTGCATTCCCATCCCTAAGCCCCAGGTCCGGGCATTCCCTGAAGGTCTAAGAAAACCTCCAGCCTCCAGAGTCGGGTGGACCCTGTCCCCTGCTATACAGCGTCCTCCGGGGAGGGGGGACCAGCTCCTATTTTGTGTGTCCCGGCCCCACCAAAGCAGACGCGATCCCCATCCCCTGCACCCCGCGATCGGCCGCCCCCTCTCCCCGCTCCGAGGTAGCCCCATCCCGTACATCCCCCCAGGAGCATCCTCATCCCCCAATCCCCCCACCACCACCACCCNCCCAGCGCAGGGGAGGGAGCGAGGGGGTTACGGCCTCCCCACCGACCGCTGCCAGAGCCACCCCCGTACCCAAACCCACCGTTATGGGGTCCCCATGTGGGCACAGACCCTACCTCTGCGGGCACGGGTTGGGTGTCCATCTATAAGTGGAGGGGAGAGGGCTGTAACCACCCCCAAAAGATCTCCAGGCTCATTACTCAATGGAGGAGCTGGAGCCTATTAGGGTGTAATTGACCCTCACACCTATCAACAAGAAACAGACCCCCTTTGGTAAGAACTGCTCCCTTCCCGCAGCTGAACCCCAAAAGCATCCCCTACCACAAGTGTTTTGGATTAAATCCCCATAAAAGCAACCAGGGAGCAACCAGGCAAGCTGGGCCAGGGATGGACACCAGCCCCCACAGAGGGATAACAAGAGAAGGTTCACACAGCCCCACACCAGCCCCCCCACAACTGGGGTTTTTCCTTTATTTATACAGCAGCTTGTTCCAAATAAAGTGCAGGCCCAGGGGGGGCACACAGGGAGACATCCCCCCATCTCCTCTTGGATCTCAGCAGTGCTGGGTGCACATCTTGGGATCCAGCCTGAGAGCACCTCCCTCTCCTCTCTTCCCATCATTGTGACTTGGCCCTGGCAGACCGAAGCTGAGCAGTTGGCCCCTGACACAGTCCTGTGGCATCTTCTTGGGCCATGAGCCTGTGAAAACACCCTCGACAAGGTGGGGACAACCCCAGCCCTAAGGCAGGGCACCACGGCCATGGGCTCAGTCCATCTTGGTGGGCTCCTTCTTTTGCTGCCTGGTCTCCCGGACAATCTTGACCAAAGAGAGGAGAATAGGGACAGCCATGGGCAGGAAGAGAGGAACGTAGATGGCAAATTTCTGGTCATCAGGGAAGTAGAGGAGATGGAGGAGAGATGGGTCGAAGAAGGCACGCTCCGAGGAGGTGACTGCCTCCTTGCTGGCCTGGAAAGCTGAGTGCAGGCGGCCCCTGGCCAGCTCTGCCATGGCACTCTGTGCTGAGGCCACTGCTCGGTACACCTGTGTGGGAACAACACCAACAGTCAGTCCTTGGCCAGGCAGGGTGACAGAAACAAACCTGGTGGCCTCACTCACAACACACTAGCAAGGGCTCGTCTGCACCAGGACACCTGGTCCCCTCCCCACCTTGGGTGCCCCAGCCTTACCTCAGAGGCAACATCATCTTTGATGACAATGTTCCCGATCTTGTCCAGGAGCTGGGCCAGCGAGGTCAAGGTCGTGGACACAGTGGCAATGTTCTCCATGGTGTGGGTCCAGAGCAAACGGTCCAGCTCCCAGTCAGCCAGCCCCTCATTCCCCGAGATCTCCACCAGGAATTCAGGAGGCAGCTCCTCCCGAGATAATCCAAAGAGCAACCTGGGTGTAGAGGGAAAAGGTCTCAGCTCACATCACAAGCCTGCAGTCCCACATGCACTCCCCGTTCTTCCTCTTCCCTTCCTCTTGCCCTTAGTCTTGGCAGGGCTCAAGCCACACCTGATGGCCTCCTGCACAAGGGGCAGGACAAGACAAGGTTCTTACCTCAGGAGAAGGGAGCTGAGCCAGCAAACCTGGCTAGAGAGCAGTGCTGGCTGGTGGTCAGCACCTCGAAGGCCATGAAAAGCCACGATCAGCCTCCCAGAGCCCACAGAGGAGCACAGGAGCTGCATGGGTACAACCTGCTCTGACTTGCAACAATTTCCATGCTTGCCCAAGAGGGAAGAGCATATCCTCACCGGAGCTGGGCCAGGAAAACCTCCATCACTCGCACCATGTCCACATCCACATGCAGTGGGAAAGAAGCTTGGGGAGAAGCAGGAGCTTCAATGTTGTAAATCTGCAGGAGAACGTGTTAGTGAGGCAGAGCCAGAGCCCTGGGGCTGACAGGGATGCCAGCACTTGCTGGGGAGGAGCTGCCTGCCCCTCCATGGCCCCATACCATGATGCCACCCCAGCGGGGGCTGTGGAAGGCATTGGTGCTCACTGGGGCTCCATCCTTGTCCTGGATGTAGAGAGGGGAGTGGGAACGCTCTGGCACATACAGCAGGAAGTTCAGCACGGGGTAGAGTGAGGCAGCACTGGAGCCTGCAGTGGGACAGGGTCAGAAAAGTCCCCTGGGATGGCAAGAGCAGCTCTGCCACTCCTGCCCCAGCAGGCCCTGAGCAGAACCTCCATCCCAGCAGGTCTCAGTCACCCTTGGTCCCATTGAGGCTGGCAGGGGACAGTACTGTGGGGAAGGACGGGGCACAGGACATAGGCAAAGCTGTCGCCCTTCTCTCAGCAGAGCCCATGACAGCTGAATTAGGAGCACAGCACTCACCCAGCCGGGCCTCCACAGGGTTGATGACATGTGGGAGGCTGTGGGCACTCAGGATGAAGCTGGAGGACTCTTTGTCAAAGCGTGGTGTCACTCCTAGCACAGCATAGTACAGGATCTGCAGGCACACAATGGATGTTGCTGGCAGAGAAGTGCATGCCAGGGCACCTCAGCAAGACCACAGCTGAGCTCTCCCCATCTCCTCTCCCAGCCCTCACCTGTGAGTCAACAGAGAAGTTGGCCACCAAGCTCAGTTTGTCCAGGACAGGCTGCACGTAGCGGTTCACCGCATCCTCGATCTCCCAGTTCACCACGTGGGACTTGGGGTCAGGGTTCAGAAGGCTGAAGGTGATCTCATACCCTGCCGAGGACCCACCACCTATGAAGCACTGCCACAGCCACCACCTGGTGATGCTGAGGCTGGGGATGTGGCCATGACAGAGCTCCCAGCAGGACCTGACTCCCTCCTCCCTGGCCCTCCCTGATACAGGGTTTTGCCCCAACACACAGACATCACAGCAAGGACCCCACGGACCCCAGCCCAAAGCAACCACCAAAGGGGCTGTTAGCCCAGAAGACACCGAGGGCACAGCAGGAACAGGGTATCCCCCAGAGACAGCAGGCCTTTCCCCAGGCCAGGGAACGGAGCTGGGATGCATGCCCATACCCAGGCTGGATTTCAAGTGCCGTCGAGCATCAGGGCTGAGGTGGCCATCGGGCACGCGGTCTGAGAGGGCAGCAGCGATGGAGCTGGCCGTGAAGGACATCACCTGCGTGAGCTGCCGCAGGTGGGTGCGGAGGGTGGCCAGACCCCCCCCAGCCCTCAGCAGGGCACTGCGGTGCTTCCCCACATAGACACTGGTGCCCTGGGGAGGGGGCAGGGGTGAGGGCCTGCACCAGGGCTGGCTCCCACCAGCAGAACAGCATGGTTCCACCTGTGACAGATGCCCAGGGCACCTCCAAGGGGTGAAGGACGCACACAGGCTGGCACTGCAGGGTGATGCTCCCTACCTGAGGCAGGAGAGAGGAGGTTTCAGGGACCACAT
This sequence comes from Florisuga fusca, assembly GCA_038090715.1. Classification (NCBI taxonomy): domain Eukaryota; kingdom Metazoa; phylum Chordata; class Aves; order Apodiformes; family Trochilidae; genus Florisuga; species Florisuga fusca. Next base: position 2,665,236 of record JAAWXA010000036.1, read on the forward strand.
ACACAGTCAGAGACCCCAGTGAGGTGTCCTGCAGCAGGTGCAGAGCTGCGTCAGCCTCTGGGGAAGAAGCATCAGCAGGGTTGGAAACTTTACTCCAATCTCCATCCACAGCAAAGCTGAGGTCCTCTGCTCAGTCAGCCTCCGAAAGTGGAACCTGCTCCTTCACAGGGTTCACCATGGATCCCTCACCCCAATACCTCGTGCAGTAGCCACATTCAGAGCTGCCTCCTCCTGAGCTGTGGTGCTGCGGTAGACCATCTCATATCGGGAGGTGATGCTGGTTCTCACTGCCAGGGGAGAAAGCCTGAGTGAAGCCACTAATCTGGGCCCTTCACAGGAGCCAGGTGCTAAGGAGGACAAGGGACAGTCCCGATGTGGGGGCCACAAGGTCCTGTGGGTAACAGATCCCACCTCAGCTGAATGGCACATGGCCACAGCTGGTCTGGGGTGGCAGACAGGACAGCCCTGTGCCAGCCAGGGCATGCCATAACCCCCTTCCCAGGGGAGGGGAGGTGGTGTCTGGGGACCCAAGGGATGCCCCTGCTCTCCTGTCCTGCCAGGTCAGGACAGGATGGTGCTGGTGGATGGGGTTTGGGGTCCGGGAAGCTCCAGCCTCCCGGGAGAGACAGCACAGAGACCACTCAGGGAAGGAGGAGGCCCCCCGGGAGGGACAGCCCGAAAGGTCTCTCACCGTTAACGGCGATCTCCATCTCCTGCACATCCCTGAAAGGCAGCGGCCTCGGCAGGTCCCCGGGCACCGACCCCGGGGCGAACACCACGGCGAGAGGCACGGTCAGCTGGAACTGAGCAGAGGCGGCCTCAGCCCGGGCACCCCAGCTCGGGGACTCGGGGACCCGCCGCCCCGGCCCTCCCGGCGCTCACCGGCAGCTGGCCTAACCCCTCGATGTCGGTGTAGGGCAGCGCGGCGCGGTAGGTCTCGGTTGTCCTCCACCACAGCGGCAGCCCCAGCACCACAGCGATGGCCGTGAAGGACAGGGCGGCCCTGCGGCCCCGCGCCCGCTCTGCGGGAACAGCGCTCAGCACCGGCCCGACTCCCCGGGGACGGGGCGGGACCGGGGCTGGGGGACAGCGAGCGAGCCGCGGAAACCCGGNGCTGCGGTAGCAGCGGATGAAACCCGGGCGCCGCCGATACCTGTTTCATCCGCTGCTACCGCAGCCGCTGCCGCCGCCGCCATCTTCCCTTCCGGGAGCAGCCGGGGGGACGGGGCCTGAGCGCCCCACAGCCATTCAGAGCTCCCACTCCTCACCACAACCAATAGGTGTGCAGGCTGGAGGGCGGTGGCACAGGCAGGCAGGCAGAAAATCCAATCAGATCCCGCCTGAGGAGGCGGGCTTTGGGCACGCAAGCCGGTACGAGCGCCGCGGAAACGGGCGGGGGCAGCGGGTACCGGAACAGCGGCCGGGAAAGAGGGTGCTGCAAACGGGGGTGTGAACACGAGATTCCCCCGGGCGTCCTCATTCCCCTCATGTCCCGTGGGCAGAGCCCAGCCACCCCTCCGCCTCCCAGAGCCTCCCTGATGGGTGTTAGGTGGGCTGAGACTGGGCACAGCTCGTTGCATGGGTGCTGTGGGAAAGTCCGGGATGGGGGCGGCTGCCGGTCCCCTGGGTGCCCCGCGGCGCAGGAGGAGAAAGCGGCACGGAGCTGTCTCTACCGTTTATTCGTTGTTAGGCTATTTGGTACACAGGGTGCACACGGCAAACACAACACAGGCGCCCCAAGGGCGACAGCGACCGGGACTGCAAAGCTATGGCAGGGCAGGGGCACCCCCAGGCCTCCCCCTCCTGCCCCCCACGACCTGGCCGAAGCCCCCCGTCAAAGGGACACTCAGGTGGCTCCTCGGGGGGCCGTGTAAGCCGGGCCCCCCCCAACTTGATCAGCAGCGCTCCCCTTCCCCTCCCCGCGTGGCAGCTCCCCTGGGTGGCTGGGGTGGAAGCGGGGTGTGAGCAGTGGTGGGGAGGGGGCCAGGGCGGGAGCCGGGGCCGGTCGGGCACCCGGCTGGGGCTCAGTATGCGTGGTTGGCCACGTAGAGGGACTGCCCGGCGGCCCCCGAGTTGTCCCCGCTGCCCTCATACTTGCCGAGCGCAGCCAGCCCGTTCACCTGTGGGGAAAGGAGAGGTCAGTGGCCCCTGTGGGGTATGGCTCCCCCCAGATTGCTGGCAACATGGCCTTCAGGGTCCCCCCCAGTCCCTGGAGACATGGTCCTTGGAGTCTCCTAACCCTTGCAACAACACAGCCTTTGGCAGGCCTTTTCCATGGGGACAGAGCCCTTGGCATCCCCCACCTCCCTGGGCACAACCCTTGCTGTCCCCCATGATCCCATGGGACATGGGTTTTAGCATCCCTCTTCCCACAGGGACATAGCCCTCAATATCCCATGTCACCCTAAGGGAATGTGGCCCACCCCCAAGGGATCTGGCCTTTGGGTCCTCATGTCCCCCAGCTCACAAGGAGCCAGTCCTCAGTGTCTCTCCATGGTGACCATGACCCTTGGCTTCCCTTGTCCTCCGGCACACAGCCCCTGGTGTCTCCTATCACCCTGTGGGATGTGTCCCTTGGCATCCCCCATCCCAAGGGGCACAGTCATTGTTGTAGCTCCCACCCATGGGGACACAAACCTTGATGTCCTCACTACCCTACTGGGACCTTGGTGTCTCCACCACCCCACTGGGACACAGGCCTCTGTGTCTCCCATGGGACACAGCCCTCAGCACCCCTCTCCTGTGAGGACCACCCCCATCACCTCTGCACGCTTGATGAACTCTTCAGTGGCAGCAGTGGCATTGTCTGGCTGCCCACGCCAGGCACTGAGCGCTGAGGCCTGCAGTGCCCGCCCATAGGAGAAGGTCAGGGCCCATGGCCGCAGCAGCGGGCACGTGTTGATGGCGTTGAGGTTGATGGAAGCCTCCTCCTCACTCTGACCCCCAGACAGGAAGGTGACACCTGCAGAGAGCAGGATTATGGCACCAGGGGTTCCACAGGGCATCCCCCATCCACAGGGACCCCCACCACATCCCAGTGCTGTTACCTGGCACGGCGGGGGGCACAGTGCGGCGCAGGGCAGTGACAGTGGCCATGGCAATCTCCTCAGGGCTGTACTTGGTGGGGCAGGAGTGCCCAGGGGTCACCATGTTGGGCTTCAGCAGGGTCCCTTCTAGGTAGACGTGGTGGTCACTCAGTGCCTTGTAGACAGCTGCCAGCACCTGGGGAGAATGGGGAGTGCTGAGTCCCCTGGCACAGCACGGCACGGCACAGCACAGCACAGCACAGCACAGCACAGCATGGTGCCTGCCCTGCTGCCCACCCCACTGCTCACCTTCTCCGTCACGTACTGGCACCGCTTGAGGTCGTGGTCACCGTCAGGCAGGATCTCTGGCTCCACAATGGGCACGATGCCATTCTACAAACACCAGGCAGATGCCATCAAGCAGATGTCCCTGGGCATTGCCCTAGCCCCATGGCTATGTGGGCAGTGCATGGACCTTTGGGGGTGATGCTCAGCCCCATGGTTCAAAGCCCACCCTTGCTGGTGATGCCATGGTGATCACACCATGGGTTGATCCTTGCTCCTGTGGGTCAATGCCCATCCATGTGAGGTGTTACCTGGCCCACAGGTTAAGGCCCAGCCCCATAGGGGGACTGCCAGGCATTGGGGCCATTCTGAGCCCCACAGATCAGTGCCCATCCCTGTGGCCTTTAGGTCAACAACCACCATACGAGTCAATGCCCACTCTGTGGGGTGATGCCCAACCACAGGCATGTACCTGCTGGCAGATGCTGGCATAGCGGGCCAGTACGTTGGCATTCTCCATGATGGCGAGTGCAGAGGGGGTGTTCTCACTGATCTTCAGCACACAGCGCCACTTGGCAAAGTCAGCCCCATCCTTCTTGTACTGGGCACAGCGCTCTGACAGCCCGTCCAGACCTGCCAGACAACTTGTCAGCCCTGCAGCCCCAAACCCCACAGCCCCCACCCCCTTACCCTTTCTACCTACCCTGTGTGGTGGTCTCACCATCTGTGCCAGCCAGTGGCACAACACCCTTGTCCACCTGTGGAGAGAAGGAAAAGGTGGCACTGAAACTCACCAGCACCCTCCAAGCACCCTCAGCACTCCACAAACCCACCAGACACCCCACCACACCTTTATGCCCACAACGATTCCCTTGTCTTTGATCATCTGGACGAAAGGGGTGCCATCATCAGCCTTCTGGTACATGGTCTCATGGAAGAAGATGACGCCCCCGATGCATTTCTTCACCCTGCTGTCGGCGCTGAAGAGGATCTGGCGGTACAGCCGGCGGTTCTCCTCTGTGTTCTCCACCCCAATCTGGTTGAGGCGCTTTGCCATGCTCCCTGTGGGCACCCGGCACCCTCATCAGCCTCAGGCACGTGTAGAAAAAAGGGTAGTGGGACAGATCCCACCCCCCACACTGCCCCAATACTGACCAACGGACTCATCAGCAGCCAAGATGCCCTTGCCCGGGGCCACAATCCGCAGGGCGATATCCGACAGCTCCTTCTTCTGCTCGGCCGTCAGCGCAGGGTACTGGTGCGTCATGGTGGCGGTGGCTGCGAGCGGACGGGGGCTGAGTCACGCGCCGGCGGGATGGCCCCCCCACCCGTCACGCACCCGGTATCCTACCGGGGAAACACCCCGCACCCCGCTCCCTCCCGGGGCTGGGACCTCGCCCCCGGCGGTCAGCGAGGGGTGGGTGG
>JAAWXA010000036.1:2670225-2723344 GCA_038090715.1 Florisuga fusca
CATCTTCCGCCCCTCCGCCGCCGCCTCCGCACCCCCCATCCTCCCACGGACGACAGTCTCTGCTGCCGCTGGGGCAACAGCCCCAGGATGGAGACCGCGCTGTGACACCCGTTTGCAATCCCCTGTTGCCGGTGGGCACCCCTATGTGGCCCCTGACCCCCGTTCAGGGACTCAAATGAGTCCCCCCACCCCAGTCATGGGCAGGGCCCTCCATGCCAGCCAGGGACCCCAGTGTGCCACACTCCCTGTTGATGCTGAAGACCCCCCAGTGCCACCGATCCTACTGTAGTGTTCTTGGTTACAGGTAGGGACTTCCCCTGCCACTCCCAGGCTGGGGACCCCCTGTGCCCCCCTATTGCCACTGCTAGCAACAGGTAGGGACCTTCCCTTCATCATTGCTGGGTCAGGGACCCCTCTGTGCCACCCCTAGGCTGGGGACCCCCCTGGGTCCTCCTATTGACACTGCCAGAAACAGGCAGGGACCCTACCCTGGTCACCACTGGGCCAGGGACCCTACTATGCCACTCCCACATGTACCCCTGTATTGCTACTGTCACCTACAGGAAGGGACATTCATCACTTCTGGCCCAGGGACCCCCTTGTACCCCCATATTGCCACAGTCAGCTACAGGCAGGGACCTTCCCCTCATCATCATTGGGACAGGGCCCCCTCTGTGCCACCCCCAGCTGGGGGTCACCATGCCACCTCACTGTTGCTGCACCAGGGACCTCATCTCTGTCACCTCTGCTACCACGGTCCAAGCCCCTGCAGCTTAAAGCCCCAGACCACCAGGACAAAGTGGGGGCTCCCACAGGGGACCACCCCATCCTCCTACCCTCCCCAAAAAGCTGCTCGCAGCCAGCACAAAGACAATAGCTGTGTTCCCAGCCACCCCACGGGGCTGGCAGCCAGGGCTGTGCTGTGAATCCCCACCGTAAAAGGACTCAGCTGCCCCGCATGGCCCCAGTCCAGGGAGGGGGGCACATCTCCCCCCGCATCCCAGAGCCGGGTTACAGATCTGGGGCCCTCCCTACACTGCCAGGCTCCGTTTTGGGAGGTCGTATCCCACCCCCCGTCCCCTCACAGCGGGGTCACCTCCATGGCGATGCCGGGGAGCTGTTTCCCCAGGAGCCAACTCACACACCCGGTAAACAGAGGCACAGCCCGAAGCAGCTCCATAACCTGGGTGCGGGGGTGATAAAGGTGCCAGCACCCTGCCCACACAGGGCGGTAGGGCTGCAACAGAGGGCACGGGAAGGTGATCCTACCACAACCACCACCCCCGCCGGCAAGAGAAACAGGCCATTAAAATCCAGAGCACTTGTTTGAATGCTGCTATTTTGGGCTGTGCCAGGGGAGGAAGGTGCTGCATGACCAACTCCCCCCATGGCATTTGGGGAGCATCCTTGGGGTCGGGAACACCGGGAGATGGATCCCGCAGGAGATGCCCTAACAGGGAAGGAGGGAGAAGCTGGAGCTGTGCTGGGAGCAGGGGAGCCCCTCAGGGAGCCCCCCACGATGCAGCCAAGGAGGGGGCTGGTAACAGGAGCTGGCGGAGCTCCCAGTGCCCGGCAGGCAGCGATCCATGGGACGTTGCATCCCAGAGCAGAGCTGGGAGGGAGAACCTTCCCCATAGCCCCGTGAGGGGGGTGCAGGATCCAGCCTCTGATACCTCCTGGAGGGGGAGGTGGAAGGGGGGCACAAAGGGAATCTGGGGCAGGAGGAGGAGCAGGGGGCCCGGGGAGGGAAGCTGGGTCAGCCCTGGTGCTGCCAGGGCAAGAGCCTGGGGAACATGGTGCCTTATTAAAAGCAAGTACGAGCAGGGGGGGTGTGGGGAGACTGAGTGTCCCATGCCAAGGAGAGGCCGTGGGGTGGCAGGGAGCTGTGCCCATCACCCTGGGACAGAGCAGGCACAGCCAGCACAGGCTGGACGAATTGTCCCCACCCAGGGAACCAGGCACTTCCTGCCTCCATGTACCAGGAAGGGTGAAAGCCAACAAAACTTTATTCAATAAATAATTACAACACTAAGAGGAGGAAGGTTTCACGCTACAGGCTATAGTGGCTCAGCAACTTCTTTGCTGCCACTGGACGGCTTCAAACCCAAGTACTTCATCAGGCTGTGGAGCTCCTGGCAGCCCACTGCCTCCTCGGGGACAGCCAACAGCACCTGGGGAGAGCAGCAGTGTTAGTGGCAGCATTTGGGATGAGGACTTGTGGTGCTGCAGTCACAGCACGAGTGAAAGGGATGAACCACGAGCTTCACCTCTTTTATCTTCTCCTGCATTTCCTCATGAGTCTTCAGCACTTTCTGGGTGTGACAAAGCCTCACCTCCAGCCCTCGGACCTGTGGTGGGAGATGCCCATCAGAAGCCTGCCCCAAAACTGGGCAGGGACAAGCCCACGAGGGAGAGGGGACAAGAGACAGGGGGCAGCCCTGTACCTGCTCTAGGTATTTGTCAGAGAGCAGCAGATTCTCATCCTCTTTCTCCAGGAGCAGCAGCCGCAGTTTGTCCACCTAAAAAAAGAGCACATGCCACTGAGACACCACTGCGAGGAAGAACCCTGACTGGACTGGAGAGAGTCCCTGTTCAGAGGGGTGGTGACATGAAGAGCCCTCAGCCCTGGCAGCTCCCTAGTCTTACCTCCTGCCTCAGCAGGACTCTCTCCTGGACATAGGTAGCATCCACCATGGGCTTCTGCCCCCGCATCTCCTCCCACAGCACCTTGGCCTCTGTCTCTGCACGCTGGAGCGAGCGCTTAAGCTGGGAGACCTCTCCCTTCAGCCTCTGTGGAAGAAAGGAGATGCTGAGAGGGGTCCTGCAGCCAGCATCTCCCAGGCACACAGCCCAGCCCAGCCAGGCCACCATCACACACCGTGACTTCCCCACTCTTGTCAATGAGTTGCAGCATCTTCTCTTCCTGCCGTTTCACCACGTCCTGCAGCTCCTTCTCGTTCTGTGAGGGGGAAAGATGTGGTATCAGGCAGTGCCTGACCCTGGCCAGCCCCAGCACCCGGAAGGGAAGCAGGTTCACCCATGTTTGAGAGGTCAGACAAGCCAGAACCACCCGTGGGACATCACCAGAGCCTGTCACCCAGATTTCTGTGTCCTAGATCAGCACCTGTCCCAGTTCAGCTCTGCCCGGGAGTTAGCTCTGGCCCACTTCTGGCACTCTCTCACCTCTAGCTTGCCCCTCAGCGCCTTGTTCAGCTTGGCAATGGTAGCAGCCTGGTTGTCCATCTTCTCCTGGCTCTCCGTTGTCACTGTCTCTAGACGGAGCTGCAGGTCAGAGCTGGGAAAAGACACTGGTGCTGAGCAAGTGCTGAACAGAGTGTCAGGTACCAAACCTCCTCCTGGCCAACCCACCAGCAGGTCAGTTGGTAAAAGCCCTTCCAGCCATGGCAGGAGGGATCTAATCCAAAGCTGGAGCGAGAGACAGACTCCATACATGCTGCCTGCAGGAGATGCCATGCCCAGGAGAGCAGTGCCCATGCCTGGCCCTCAACATGAGCCCCCACTGAACTCACATCTCTCTCTGCAGCGCCTTGAACTCGCTCTGCTCCAGATCCTGTATGCGGGAGCTCAGCATGGCAAGATCAGAGACCACAGCTCTCAGCTCCTTCACGCTCTCCAGCAGACCCTCCTCAGGCTCTGTGGGCAGAGGCTCATGAGCCAAGCAGGAAAGCATCTCTGCTTGCCCCCACCCTCCAGCACAGGCAGCTCCACAGCTTTGGAGCAGACTGCAGGGCAGGGTTACTGCCCTGGTACCTGTTGGCTTTGGTGAGGCGGCAGGTTTGTCCTTGGTAAATGTACTCCCACCTCCAGTGACTTCATTGGCATCTGCAGCAGAAGGGGGCAGAGAAGCTGTGCCCAGTCCTGTGTGCCACAGGAACATGGCCAGAGCTCACTCACACAACCACCCACGCACCCACCCCAGGGACCTTGGAGAAAACAGGGTATAGCCATGACACAACCCATGGCTGCTACAAGGGAACAACGGAGGAACCCAGAGGAGGGCATGGGGATGGCAGTGGGATCTCCTCTTCACCCAACACCAGTGCACATCCCCAGCATGGGAGGGAATGAGCCCCATCCCCACACAGCATCCCCAGTACCCGGCCAGGTGCCAGCTCACCTTTCCCTGACACCGCTTTCAGGACACTGCCCACGAAGGAGCTGCTGGCGCAGTACGGGGTGCGAGAGCCCGGCGTGCGGCAGGCAGGGGTCCAGGCACGGTGCGGGGTCTGCCAGCCTGGGGTCCGCCAGCCCGGTGTCCGTGGAGCTGGGGTCCAGACTCTGCTTCTTGATGGAGCATCTTCATCCTTGAGTGGGGAAAGAACAGCACTGGAGCATGGCTTGTGACAGCTCTCCATTGTCCCAGAGAGCTGGGGGTGGTCTCAAAGCCACACCATGGAGAGCTACATGGGTCTAACCACCCCTCAGGCCACACCCTTGTCCCCATGGCAGGACAACTACCTCCTCTTGCAGAGCAGCCCTGAGGCAGTCAGCAAGCTCCTGCAGCCGCAGCTTGCTCTCCGCGATGTCTGCAGAGCACCAGGAGACTTTGTCCCTCTTAAGCTGCAAGTCGAGGAGCTCAGCCTTGGTGCTCTCCAGCTCCTGGCCAAGGGCAGCCTGCTCTTCCCTGTGGGATGGCATCAGCCTCAGTAGGATCAGCATTCTGCCTCCTCAGTATGAGATGGGGACATTTCCCATGCTTGCCTCCCACTGGGACCCAGGAGGGTGCAAACCCTACACATTTAGGCAGCTGCTGGTCTTCCCCACAGCCACCTGGGCAACCCCACTTGGCTGGGCAGCAGCAAGTGTCCCTCTGTGTATTCCCCACACCCCCCAGGAGGAGCTTGATTTCCCAAAATAGAGGGGTTGAAGCAGAGGCAGTGAGTAGGCAGGTACCGCAGGCGCTGGTGGGAGTCCATCAGCTCCTGGTTCTGCAGGCTGCTCTCCTGCAGGGCGGCCAGTGTGGACCTCAGTCTGGCCTCCACCTCCAGCAGCTGCGTGCGGCACATGTGGTTCTCATGGTTAAGGAACTGCAAAAAGGTAGAGGGACATGACCATGAGTGTCCAGACAGATCCCTAAGGGGGCTTGTTGAGACCTCCAGCACCTCAGGGTGCTGTTTCCAATTAGGGACAGCTTTACCCAAGCAGAACAACCCCTGGAGACCATCAGTTTACTGGGGACATAGGAGAGACTGTGTGGGGGCAGCGCCATGTCTGCAGCCAGGGGAATTATCCTGGAGCTCTCCCCACCCCCAGGAATCACCACGGGGCAGGATGGACACAAGCTGTGCTACGTGCGGGATGTCAACCTCCCTCACACCCCCCTGCGGGAGGGCTAATCCCGCTGCTGGCTGATGGCCAGCGTTCCCGAGAGGCCACACCAGGGACTGGCAGCGCGTGACAGCGTGGGGCAGGGTCAGGCAGCTCCTACCTCCCGGCACTCAGTGGCCTCATCCAGCTCCTGGCGCAGCTCGTCGTACTTCCACTGCAGGGACTCTCTCTCCTGTGCCATCCTGTGGGGACGGGGTCAGGGAGTGCCACGTTTTAGAGGCAAAGGGTGTCAGGAGGGAACTACAAGGATAAATGCCCTGCTCCAGAGGTCAGACTCACCAGGCCATATTCTCACAGTTCTTCTCATTCTCCTGCTGCAGCTCATCCCGATGCTTCTCCACATTGGCCAGATTTGTCATCAGGGAGCTCAGGTCTGTGAGAGGCACAACCATCAGCATGGGGCAGGCTACAAGGACAAGTAGGGAACAGGGGCAGCTCTGGCCCCCTAATCATCCACCCCTACCTGTGCTGAGGCGAGAGTTGGCCACAGTCAGCTGCTCCAGTTGAGTCACTGCATCCTGCAGGGCCATCGAGGTCTCCTCCAGCTTGCAGGATGCCTGCAGAGGCACAGTGACCTCCAGACTCACTTTGGGCTGCTCTTCCTTTCCCCAGGAAGTGGTCCCACACTAAGGGTGCCCCAACTCCACCCTATGCCTGGGGTCAGCCAGGCTATGTGGGAGCATCTGACACTGCTCAACACTAGGCAACTCCATACCTCTTCCTTGGCTTGTTGAGCTTGATCTGCTTGCTGCCTCATGGCATCCCGCTCCTCCAGGCAGCTCTGCAGCTTCTTGGGCACATTCTCCAGCATAGCCTGGCACCGGGACACCAGGGCCCTTGCCTGCTCCCGCTGGGAAGAGAAATAATACCAGGGATGGGTCTGGCAGCTGGGGTTCCCACAGTACCCAGGGCACAAAGCACTCCAGCATAGGGCAAAGTGGCACCAGCCCAGACCACACTGGCAGGGAGAAGGGGATTGATCCACCTCCAGCCCCCAAGGGGACACCATTCACCTCTGTATCCAAGGCTCTCCTTTCCTCCTCTAGATTTTCATAGGTAATGTCTATGAATTCCCGGAAAGGCTTAGTCTCAGCAGCCAGGGATGCCTGTGGGGCAGGACAGACAGGTCAGTGCTGCCACAGTGGCAGAATCACATTTAATGGCTGTGGAGGGAGGTGAGTGCCAGCCCCGGGGCTGTATCTGCAGCAGCTTCCCAGCAGTAGCACTAAGAAACCTCAGATGGACCCAATCCCGTTGTAGATGGCTCTTCAGAGCATCACCCAAGCTGTGGGAAGCCAAGGACTTGGGATGCCCTTCCAGCCCTTCAGGGGGAGCAGCAGTTGGTACCTGCTTGTCAATGGCATCTGCCAGCAGCATGCACAGCTTTTGCTGGGAGGTCAAGCTCTGGTCACGGGCGCTGATCTGGGCACTGGCATGGGCACGGAAGGCTTCCAGGAAGCAATCACTCTGCCAAGGGAAGGATACTGCTCTGGGCACGGCACTGTGCAAGGGGCAGCTTCCAGAAACCATCCCAGCAGGATACAGCCCAAGCCCAAAGTCCACCCCAAACCCAAAGTCCACCCCAAGCCCAAAGTCCAAGAGCTCCCAACACTCCAGGCAACCACAGCCCTTCTGGCCTTCCAGGGCCATGTTGTATTTTTCACCCAGGGATGCCAGGGAGACCTTTCCCTCCCCATAGATGTGGGATGCCCTATCAGAGGCATGGGGATGGCAGAACCTGCCCTGATCCACACACCATCTGCTCCCCCCTACCTCCTCCTTGGCTCTGAGGGCTTCATTTGCTCGCTGCCTCATGGCATCTCGTTCCTCCAAACAGCTCTGCAGCTTGCTGGGCACACTCTGCAGCACATCCTGGCACCGGGACACCAGAGCCCTCACCTGCTCCTGCTGTGGGAGAAGACAGTGTCAGGAGGTGCCTGGTATGGCCGTTTGCTGGCACATGTGCTAACAGCACCAAGGGCTCCCAAAATCTGTGGAAAAGGGTCCCCAGCCCAGATGCACAGGGCCTCACCTCTCGGTCAAGGGCTCCCTGTTCATCCTGCAAGCTCTGAAAAGCAGCATCCACAAGGCCCCGAAACAGGAGGCACTGCCTGCTCCAGGTGCTCTGGGGAAGGGAAAAGAATGTTGGTGTTCAGGCAAGCCCTCATGGGGCTGGCACCAGACGCACACACACCCTGCCAGGCTGAGACCCAGCACACTCATTGCATGCCAGCGAGCCAGGTCGCACCATTCCTGCCGTGGCGAGCTCCAGCTCCTGCTGCAGGTCCAGCTCCACTCCCCGCTGCCGCTGCAGAGCCTCCGTTTTCCTCCGCAGCTCGAGGTAGAGGTTGCGGTAGATCTCCTCCTCCTAAGGGCATCCCAGCAGAGTTGGAGGGGGCTTCAATAAACCCCAGTTAGCCACGACCCCTCCCCACACATGCCAGGGATGTTTTTTCTTACACAAGGGACCCAAATCCAACCAACTCAGCAGGTCAAGCCAGGCATGATAACACAGCTGGGACAGTGCCGGGCGCGTGATGCTGTGCATCGAGCCACAGATTTACTTCTACTCCGCTGGGCTGCAGTACAGCTGGGGCTGCCATCCCACCATGGCATCAAGACCATGGAAAATGGAGTGGTGTTGTGGCAGCCAGGGCTCTTACCCCATTGGGGTGGGTGATATCCGTCTGTGTGAGTGCATCCCTCTGCTCAGCCGGCCCCACGCCGGGCAGCAGCCGGTGGCTCTCCTGCCAGTCACGTAGCTGGAGCGAGAGGGCTTCGATGATGATGAGGGTGCTCTCCAGCCGCCCCTCCAGCTCTTCCCGCGGCAGGGACTTCAGTTGCTCCCGAGGACAGCTGAGGACAAAGAGAGGGTTGAGGTAGGGACAGCCAATGGGTGCCATAGCCCTGTTCACGAGCTGATGTCCCCACACTTACTGCCAGAGCAGGGAGTCCGTTTCGGCAGCATTATCTTTGGCACAAGGAAGGCCACGCGTGGATGTGTTTGTGCTCCTCTCATGCAGGTCCCGGGGGGTCATGAAGGTGCCGGTGACTGTGGTGAGCACAGGGGTTACACTTGTGCCAACCACTGCCGTGGGCACAGGGGTGATGCTGGTGCTGGCCACTGCGGTGGGCACAGGGGTGATGCTGGTGTCAGCCACTGTGGTGGGCACGGAGGTGACGCTGGTGCCAGCCACTGTGGTGGGCACAGGGGTGACACTGGTGCCGGCGTCCTGCCGCAGGACAGGCAGGGACAGGCTGTGCCGCAGGGACTCCAGCAGGGATGAGGTGTTGAGGCTCTTCTCCAGCCACACCAGTGGCAACATCCAGGACAAGGAACCCGAGGCCACCTCAGGTGAGGGGGTGGCTACTGCCTCTGACCCAGCAGGTTCAGGGGAAGGAGGTCCTGGGGTGCCCTGCGGTGGGGAGGCAGGGACTGGGGACTCAGGGATGTCTTGGCAAGGGGAGGGACCCTCACTCCCATCTCCAGATGGTGGCTCAGGGGCCATGGGGCTGCAGGAGAGGTCAACAGGAACTGCTCGCCAGCTGTGGAAGTGAGCTTCCTGCGGGGTGGAGCTGGTGCCAGGGGGGCCTGGGGTGCAGGAGGGTGGGCTGACACTGTCAGGGGTCTTAGGGGTGCAGGGTGCTAGGGCAGGGCTGCCTGGGGAGTTTAGGGTGCAAGGCACTGAGCTGGTTATGCCAGCAGTCCCTGGGGTGCAGCAGGATGCTGGGGTGACACTGTTGAGGGGCTCCAAGGTACAAAGCCCTGGGCCAAGGCTGCACAGGGACACTGGCACAGGGCTGCCAGGGGGCTCTGGGGTGCTGGGCCCTGGGATAGGGCTATGTGAGGGGGCTGGCACAGGGCTGCTGGGGGGCTCTGGGGTGCTGGGCCCTGGGATGGGGCTGCACAGAGGAGCTGGTACAGGGCTGATGGGGGTTCCCGGGGTGCTGGGCCCTGGAGTGGAACTCTCAGGAGGACCCACGCTGGTGCTGTTGGGTTTCTCTGGGGCACCAGGCACCAAGGTGGGACTACTGGGGGTCTCCAAGGTGCTGCGCCCCATGGCAGGAGTCGCAGGGGGTTCTGGGATGGTGGTGCTGGGGGGTCCCCAGGTGCAAGGCACTAGGGCGGTGCTGCTAGTGGGGAGCAGAACAGCATTTCTGCGGGGTCCTGGAGCGCAGGGCACCGAGGTGACACTGACAGGGAGGGCCCGGGTGCAGGGCACTGGAGTAGCACAGTCATGGTCCTGCAGGACATTTGAGGAGTGGAGAGGAGCGTCAGCACTGCCCTGTCCTTCCCCCCAGCACCCTATAGCCGTTTCCCCCATTCCCCCCCACCCCAACACACAGACTTTGNCTTTGACTGCGACCTCACCGGCCCGGAGGGACGGTGAGGTCGCAGTCAAAGTCAGCAAAGGTGTCAGGGTCTGGTGGGGGCTGATCAGGGGGTCGTGAGGCCACGGCCACTGCCACCGGGTCCTTCTGCAGCAGCTCAGCGTCGAAGGTGACCCCGCGGAAGAAGGGGTGACCCTGGAAGTGGTAAAGGTAGCGCAGGCGGTGCAAGGGGTTGTGGCACAGCAGCTGGGGACAGAGGGAGGACAGTGAGCAGCAGAGATCCCAGCATCCAACCTGGGAGGCCAGCAGGGACCCCAAAATCTGAGCAGGAGAGTTACCTCGGCAAGTAGCCGGGCCAGCTGGGGGCTGAGGGCAGGTGGGCTTTCATAGCTGCTCTGCTTGACACGCTCCAACATGGCCACATGGTCTCCCGCTGGTGCCACAGGGAACTGGAGGGACAGGGAATAGATTTAGGGGTTCCATGGAGCACTTTTATATCCTCCTGTCAGAGTCCTCACCTCTCCACTGGCCAGGGCAAAGAGCAGAACTCCCAGGGACCACCAGTCAGCTGCGTGGCTGTAGGGTCCCCCGCTCAGCACCTCCGGGGCTGCAGGGATGAGCAGGATGAGTGCCTTGGGGGGGCGTGCCACCCCCCCACATTGATACCTGCTGTGCCCTTACCCATGTACTGCAGGGTGCCACAGATGGTGTGGGCTCGCTCACCCCACTGCAGGTGCCGGGAGAGGCCAAAGTCAGTGAGCTTGAGGTGTCCTGTGGGGTAAGACACAGCATGGGGACCCATGGATGGGGTGTTCCTGTGGACAGGATAGCTCCATGGGTGGGATGTCCCCACAGCAGTGCCACCATCTTACCTCTCTCATCCAGGAGGATGTTCTCCATCTGAAACAAGATGTTGGGGTGGTCTCCCTGTGCCAGGGGTTTTGGAGACATTCCCCCCCATTCCATCCTATGGCCCCCACAGCCCCACTGCCACCCACCTTCACATCCCTGTGCACGATTCCCAGGTCATGGAGATACACTTGGGGAGAAGATGGAGCCGTTAAGAGTGGCAGATCCTCTGCCAGAATGGTGGCACCCAGCAGGCAGCTGCCCAGTCCTGGGCATGGCTGACCCTGCCCACAGGTGCCCAGTGGGGACAGTGCTGGCTGTCCCCAGCATGGCAGGCCACTTACCCAGCACCAGCACCAGCTCAGCAGCAAACAGGCGGACAGTGGCCTCGGCGAAGCGCCCAGCAGCACGCCACAGCGCGTGCAAGTCCCCAGTGCTGCAGTAGGTGCACACTGCCAGGACAGGTGATAGGCTTTACCCATGGGCTGCCTGGCTGCCATGAGGGCCATGGGCACCCAGGTGACATGGGGGGCAGGTGGGATCACCAAGGTGACATGGGCACAAGTGACATGTGGATGCCAGGGTGATGGAAGAACTCGGACTGTAAGGTGGCAGCAAGGTGGCACAAGCACCAGGACCATGCTGGTACTGAGGTGGCACAAGCATCAATATGGGCACCAGAACTAAGGTGATGTGGGCACCAGAGCCCAGAGCAATGAGAACACAGAAGGACCAGGACCACATGAGGTCTAAGGTGGCACAGGCACCGTGGTTACACAGACACCAAAGTGACAGAGTCACGCAGGCACTGGGAACACACAGGGCACGTGGGTACCGAGGTGACACAGACATCAGGACCCCCAGGGTCAAGCAGGGTCACCTCACTCACCTCCCACTATAGTCCCTGCCCCACTGTGGTTTGTCCCCACCCCCACCCCCCCTGTCCCCACCCCGCACCCGCCGCAGGGACAGGGGGGGTGGGAGCCGGCAGCTGAGCACATGGATCCCCGCAGGGTATGGCGGGGGGAGCGCGCGCGTGTGCGGGGACACGTGTGCAGGCAGCGGGGACACGTGCGCGGGGAAGGA
Source organism: Florisuga fusca (assembly GCA_038090715.1). NCBI lineage: Eukaryota > Metazoa > Chordata > Aves > Apodiformes > Trochilidae > Florisuga > Florisuga fusca. The sequence continues at coordinate 2,681,842 of JAAWXA010000036.1, forward strand.
GGGGGGGGACAGAGGGAGCCCACAGGCAGATGGTCACTCACTGATGAAGAGGTGGCGCTGGCCCTGCCAGCTGTCCCCCAGCCCGTGGACAAACGGGTGCCTGACCTGTCGCTGGGGACACAAAGCAGAGAGGGTGAGCGGCCCCCAGGGTGGGGCGCCCATGGGGACCCCGATCCTGCCACCCTCCCTCTATAGCCTTAGTAGCCTTCGCTGTCTCCACGGCCACCACGACCTCATCCCCCCCCCTGACCCAGACGGGGGTTCCCACCAACCTGGATGCTGACTTCTTCCTTGCATTGCTTGAGGGTATCACGGCGCAGCACCTCCACTTTGGGCACGACCTGGGGGGTGGGGGGTGGGCAAGGAGCTGTTAAGGGGGACCAAGGGGTAAGCGGGAGCACCCATGTGCCCCGGGGGCATCACCCACCTTCACGGCGCAGACCTTCTCCCTCCCACAGTCCAGCACTTTGAGGATGGTCCCGAAGGAGCCTTTGGCCACAAAGCCCAAGATCTGGGAAGTGGGGAGAGCAGGATGTGAGCACCTTACAGAGACAGATTTGGGGTGCTCAGGCTGGGGCAGGGTCTGGGGTCCTGTGTGGGGTGAGGGGAGGTGGCACAGCACACCCAAGGAGAGCAGTTGGGGTACATGGGGAGCAGGAAAACCCAAAAAAGATCCCAGTGAGACACAGGTGACCTGGAGGACCCAACAGGGATGCCAGTGGGACACAGGGGAACACATTTTGGGGCATATGAGATGGGGGGACAGGGACATGAGGATCCCAGCACAGCCATTGTGGATACACAGGACCGCAGTAAGACGCACAGGACCCCGCTAGGACACCTGGGGACACCGTTAGGGTGCAGAGGGACCCCGGCAGGACACAAAGAGACTCGGCACGTGGACCCGGCGCCGGTAAAACGGGAGCCGGTGCGGTGGGACAGCGGGAGACGCCGGTAGGATGCGCAGGGAAGCCGATACGGTGTGCCGGGAGAGCCGGTAAGACGGTGGGTGCTCGCAGGATGACGGCACGGGATGCACGGACGGCTCGGAAGGACACTGGGGGACCCCAGAAGGATGCACGGGGAGGTAGGGGACCCCGGTAGGACGTGCAAGGACCCGCTAAAGAGCTCGGGGCTTCCCGGGAGGGATGAGCCGTAACGCCGGTAAGATGGTCGGACACCCCGTTAGAATGCATCGGGACGCCGGTAAGAGGATAGGGATCCCCGGGACGGCACCTTGAGCTGCTGCTGGCGGGCGGAGGGGCGAACGGGGAACTCCGGCAGGAAAAGCGAGACGAGCTGCGGCAGCGGCCAGCCGGGAAGCGGCGGCTCCTCGGCGGGGCCCCGCGGGACTAGGGCGAGCCCCGGCACCGGTACCGGCAGCGGTATGGGCACGGCGGTACGGCCCAGCAGCGTCCGTACCCAGGACCCCACGGCGGTGCCCTGCGGAACCGGGAGGAGGAGAGGGGGAGCNCGCCCCGCCCGGGTGCGACCACCCTCCACCCCGGGGCCGAGCACCGCGGCTGCTCCCCCTTGCGCATCCTGGGACAACCCCTTGCACCAAGCCCACCCCCCTCTGCACAGTCTGTACACTCCCCCTGACTGATCCCCACACCCCTCGTTCTGTGCAGGGAACAACTGCCACACCACCCCTTGCCCACTTTGGGGTTCCCTCTTCAACCATGCACCCAGCCCCTTGCACTCAGCGAGCACAGATGGGAACAGGAGAGGGACAAAGGGATGCTGCCAGGGACCCCGGAGGCCCCAAAGCAGATGCCCCTGGGGAAGAGCATGAAGCCACATGTGGTGGGTGCTGCCGAGATGAGGGGGGGACAGAACTGAGCATGGCACTGCGGCGTGACAGGGAGGGCAGTGACGAGCCAGTGGACCAAAGCTGTCCAAATAAAACCTCTTTATTTGAAGTCTCTCCCGTTCCCCTTTCTCCCAGCCCAGAGCGATCCTGCTGCTTCACCGGGCCCAGGGGCCTGGCCCAGCACCCGCACAGCATGGAGGGTATGGGGGGAAGCTCGCAGGAGCCCTTGGCACAGGGGTATGCACCTCTCAAAGCGGACATGGGGGTGCGCAGCCCACAAAGCGACCCCGGAGCACCCTGCGCCCCACCTCCCCATGCTGCTGCACCCCTGGGGCTACTGAGGGCCTGCACATGGCAACCCCCCACCTTGGGCACCACTGCACCGAGCAGCACAGGCCCCCCACCACTGGGATGTCCCTCTGGAGGGGGGAGCACAGGGCACCCCAGTCCCTTCCCGGCCCGCCGGGTGCTGCATTATTTGCGCCTGCCAAAAATCGACTTCTTGCTGGGGTTCTTCTCGCCCACGCTCAGACCGATGAGCAGACGTGCCTTCTTGTCCTCCTCCTGCTGTTGGATGGTCCCATCCGATTTGTTCTCCAGATTTCCCCGAGCCTCTGCACCGACTGCTGGCTTCAGGCGTAGCTTCTCCTTGATCACCTGTCCCAGGATTTTAGGGGGCTCAGCACCCGATGGCCTCACCCAGACGTCTTGGTATGGGTGAGAGGATGAGCTGCCAAGCTATCCAGGCTGCTTCCCACTCCAAAGAACCACCTCCATCCCAGGAAAAAGAGCTCTAGCTCCCTCCCTGTGAGCAGGGAGGAGTCACTGCGGGCTGAAGTCCCATGTACCTGTGCCACCAAGGCTTTGCGGCTGTCCCGCTTCACCGCCATGGCAAAGTCCAGCCACGTCCATGTATTGTTGTGGTACTCCAGGCACGGCAGCACCAGGTTCAGGTCACCCCAGTCCACGCTGTTCTTCTCACCCTGGGTGACAGAGGTGTCAGGCAGAGTGGGATGATGACCCAGTTGCCCCCCCAGCCAGATGGGCTGTCCCCTCCCCAGCACGTCCAGTCCCACCTTGTAGCTGACACAGAGTGGAACCTGTGGGATCTTGATGTAGATGAAGGAGTTGTTCATGGCTGCGCGCTCCTTCATCTTGTCGATGTCGTCCACAGGATGCTGGAGACAAAGCAGGAACCATGAGAAGAAAGGAAGGAGAAAGGAGACAGCTGGGAACCAGCAGGGAAGGGACAGCTGGGCACTAGGCCGTGGCATTGCTCCATGAGGGAGAGGTGAGAGCAGCTCTGGCACTGAGATGCTGCAGTGATCGCACTGAGTGTGCAGGTGCTTAGTTGTAAAGGATGCAAATATTCATGGTGGAAGGGAGTAAGAGAAAAAAGGGACAGACAGGCAGGATGGGGACATCACTACCCAGCCCTGCAGCTGAGAGAAAACAGGTTGGAAACAGGGCTCTCCCACATTCCCTCTTCAACGCAGCAGCAGATACCTCAGGTGCTTTTCGAAATGATCTCCTGACCCCTGACGTCCGATTCAGCCCCTGACCAACTCCCTTCCCAGGGCCCAGCGAGTCATCGGCCACGATCAGCTGCCGTGGCTTCACCACAGGGATCCCTGGGACAAACAGGGCAGGAGAAGATGGTTGGTGTCCAGCTCAGAGTCAGCCATGACCTGGATGCTCCCCAAAAGGCTCCCTGCCCACAGGAGAGACCACAAGTCCCTGTTCCTCAACACGTGGCCAGCCAGCAGATGGTGCCAGGGAAGAGGATGACCATGAACTTCTCACCTGTTGTCACCAACTTGGACTTGTCTTCTTCATCCCCCACCTCCTCCTCCTCAACATTGCGTCCGGGGAAGAAGAAACCCATCATCCTGTGAAAGAACTGGTGGGTGAGCTGGATGGTGAGGGGTACCACGTTCACCTGTGGGAGAGTGTGGTGTCAGACCTGAGCACACACTGCCTGTGCCCTGCAGGGACCCTGTCACCTCCCTGCCTAACCTCGAAGTGTTCCTTGATGGAGATGCCACCCACAGGCGGCCGGACCTTGCTGAAGATTCTCAGTGCCAGCTGCCGTCCGGACTGGCAGGAGCTCTGGGGACGCAGCACCACCTGCAGGGAAGAGGACAATGGGTGGCTGGGGTGAGAACACGCCACCCATGGGCCCCCAGGGCACAGGGCTGCTCCCATAATCTGCCACTTGCCTTGTATACAGCATTGGGCAGGAGGTTGTTCATCGTGACCCAGCCCAGCTCCAGCAGATGCTCGGCCGTGTCATCAGACTTGTTGACCTGCACACACAGATCCCTCAGCCCTGTGTATTCCAGGCCCCAGTCTGGGGGTTGCAGGTGGCACCAGCCAGCTCTGTACCTTGCTGTAGAGGAAGCGCTGGAGCTCCAGCTCAGCTATTCCCAGCTGCCCATCCTCCTCAGTCAGGCGCCACCGTGCCTGGGCAAAGTAGAACTCAGTCCGCCGGGCCACGCTCACATCCTCCGGCTGCTTCCGCAGCTCCATCTTGTTGGCTCGCTGCAGCTGGAAATCCTTGAAGCACCTGAGGCAGAGAGGGAAGGGCTGGGATTTGGAAGCCCTGGAAAAAAGGCAACACAATGCTAGGGAAGCCAGAGATGGCCCTTACCTGATCAGGATGTTCAGCTCCTCGCTCTCCAGCTGCAGATCTGCTTTCTCCTGGCTCAGCTGCTGCTGCAGCCTGTGGTTGAGGTCAAGCAGGCTCTCGTTTTTGCTGTCATCCTGCAGAGACTGAAGGACAGACAACCTTCAGCACCTTCCACCTCAGAGCAGGGACTCCTGGGAGCCATGCCCTGCCTGGGATGCGGGCTGACCTTCACGTTGGAGTACATCTGCTTCTCCAGCTGCCGGATCTGGGCAACATGCTGCCTCACAGCCTCTTGCAGGTGGAGGATACTGCTGCGCTGCTCCTCAGGGTTGCTGGAGATTTCCAGCTGGAAGCGCACCCTTTGTTTCTTCTCACTGTGCTCCTGGGCACAGGGATAGAGGAAGGTTAGGATTGCCCTGAGCGTGGTGAGTGACATGGTGACCTGAGGCCATGTGGGTACCTTGCGTTTGGGCTCCACGTGCAGCAGCAGGTTGTTGACTATGTCAAGGATCATGGCATATTGTGCAGGGTTGGTGGAGATCTCTAGGTCGTGGTGGATCAGCGTGAATGTATCTACAGCTCCTATAAGGACAAACAGGGCAAGTGGTGGGCTCAACATGGCCAGAAAGTGGGTGTACATTGGAGCCAGACAAAGATGGCAAAGGATGGGGAATGAACCAAGGTGGTTACACTGGCTCCAGCATCCACAATGTGTCCAGCATCATCTGGTGCACTGTCACGTGGCTAGGGACACCTGTGTACACCCTCTGATCTCAGCAGGGCCGAGACAGACCATCCCTGGACTCATCCAGCACTTGTGGGTCAGGCCAGAGCTCTCCCTCCTAAGACACAGTGCTGGAGGTACCCACCCTCCTGCTTCTTCAGCAGGTCCTCTTTCTCCTGGTTGGCAGGAGTCTCGGGGGGCTTTATCTGCGTGGCCAGCTCGGGGTCGATATCATGGCTGTAGCTGATGTAGTACATGCGACAACTGCAGCGAGAGATGATCCTTTGCACTTGCTGGGTCTGCTGGGCTTCTGAGGGCTGGTTCCAGTCTGGGGACAGGCAGGGGGACCACGGTCAGAGCACCATGTTGGAGATCCCACATGAGTGATTTTGGGGCAGATGCAGCAGCCAGCTCAGAGAATATTACCTGTGGTGGTGCTGACCATGCCCCCCACTGCCTGCCCACTCTCCATCAGCTCCTGCACTGAGTCCAGGCTCCGCTGACGATGCTCCTCAATATTTTTCACCTAGGGAGGCAAGGAGACACTGATGGTTGTCCCTCCTCTTCCTGCCATGGCCATGCAACTCACAGGCCCCCCAAGCCACCCACCTCCAGCCAGAGCTGTCCATGCTCTCTCTCAGTGGGGCCACTTTCTGTTGTGGCAAAGTACTGCATGCCATCCAGCAAGCAGGTCCAGGATGTCTTCTGCTTCAGTGTATCTCCATACCAGGCCGGATGGTGCTGGCACTGCAGCAGCTGGGCCTTGGCAGCAGACACGATCACACAGCCCTCTGTCTCAGCTCCACGCAGAACCATCTGTGGGGGGGAAAGACCCCAGGGGACAGATGAGACCTTCTGGGGCAGGCATGGCCCTGGTGACAGCAAGGCCAGGGGTCCAGGCAGGCCACTCGAGGACAGGCACCTGGCAGTTGACCAGCTCGATGAGGCAGTTGCGGTTGTAGATGTCATCAGTTTGGCAAGCAGCAATGCCACACAGCTGCTCACTGGCCCCTGACTCCTCCTCTGTGAAGACCACAAACTTGTCCGTCTCCTCGATAAGCTTCTGCAGCATGTAAGCACCTGGGGAAGGAGAAAGGGTCAGTGGGAGGCTGTGGAGGGCTGGATGGGGGTGACAGGGTGACAGCAGGCACAGCTTTGGGCTGACATGCATGCTGCTGGCTGGAGGGACGTCCATGCTCACCCCCCGAGGAGGCCCTCTCGGGACGACCACTGGTGATGGGAGCAGTGACTCTGGCAGGGACAGAGTGAGCAGAGAGTGGGCCCCGCTTCAGCTTCTTGGCTTGCAGCTGCGTGTCAATCTTCAGCCCCTTCAGGGCCTCAGTGGAGAGGTTGCGCTTGAGCACAGCCGCTTTCTTGTAGCCATCATAGAGGCCGAAGGCAATGTCCCGGTTGGTGGTGGTCCAGGACGCCCGTAGGTCCACCAAGTGCAGCTGATGCGTGTGGAAACCATCATCCCCATCCCGCAGGGGCAGCTCCTGGACACAGGGTCAGAAACTCAGCACGGCAAAGCCAGCCCCTGCCCACAGGCCTCACACATGGGAGTCCTGCCAATCCCCACAGGCAGGACATGGGGGCCAGAGCCTGGGGGTCCACACTGGAGCCCTCACCCGGGTCTCATACCCAGGATGCTGGAGGAAGGCATCCCTTTGGCACTCAGGAGATCAGAGGCCCTGCAGGCCTGTCTCCTCTCCAGCCAAATCTCTCTCCTGTTGCACCCAAAGAGCCCTTGTCCAAGGGGGATGCCATCAGACCCGCACAGGCTGCCATGTCCCGTGTGTTTGCAGCAGTACCTCATCAGCCGTGCGGTTGCTGTGCCGCTGGTAGGTGAGGGAGGACAGGCTCAGCAGGTGGGTTTTCTTCACCAGGGTGTCAAGCCGGTGGTCAGCATTCTCGTCACAAGTGGAAGCCATGAGGTGCACGGTGACCTGGCTCAGGTCACTCACCATCTGTGTGATGCTCCACTCCGAAATCAAGCGCCGCATTACCGTACCAGCTGGGGAACAGGGAGAGGGGTCAGCTGGGACCCTGCCAGCCCTGGAAGCCAGCAGGGCCCCTACTCACCTTGCGGGATAAGTCTCTGAGTGCCACGAGTGAAGATGTGCCCCTGGCAGCACTCCACCTGGATTCCCCGCTGCTGGGCAAAGGAGGCCCAGTAGTGGACCTGTGAGGGGACAGGAAGCAGAGGCTGAGAGCCCAGCGCAGGCAGAACCAGGGGGTAACACCAGACCCTCACCCCCAGGCACTTGCCTGCAGCCGCGGGAAGAGTGCGGTGTAAGACAGCTGCTTGTAATGCTGCCCCAACTTCTTCTTACTGGGTTTCATGTTGTGGAAGAGCTTCCCGCGGCAGATGGGGCGTGTCACACTGGTCCAGGTGGCCCAGAAGTTCTGCATCCAGCGGAGGGTGCTGCTGTAGAGCAGGATCCGGGGCTGGGAGTGCTCTGAGAATACACCTGCTGTTAGCCAGCACCATGGGGCACTGAGATGGCAGCACCCAACCCAGGACACAAAGGGATGGTTAAACCCAGCCCTGAGGGACCCCTGGGATGCCATCACCCACCGTCACTGGGCCGCGTCAGGTCCATCCGGATGGAGAGGTTGAGGTTCTCAGAGCGGAAGGCATGGTAGGAATCGTACTGCTGCCCCACTGGCACCTCAGGCAGGAACTCAGGGGAGCGCAGCACCACACTGTGGTGGTCATGGGGGTTCCCGTGGCACAGCCACTGCAGGTCCAGTGTCATGCACAGGTCGGGCAGGTGCAGGAAGCAGCAGTCATCATACCTGAACAGGAAAAGAGACCTTGGCAACTCCCCAGACACTGGTGGCAGCCCCCACGCTCCTGGGCCCACACTCACTTGGAGGCTGTTCGGACATTGATGTCCAGGTTGCCCTTAAAGACAAACTGCCCGGGTTTCCAGTGGAAGGAGAGGTGGCTCCATTCCCAGTGCATGTTCTCAGTGGTATTGTAGGGGTCCTGCAAGGACAAGGGTGGGGAGAAGGTGGTGTGAGCCATCTCCACACCACATTCTGCTCCCCATCCTGGTGGTACCTACCTCAGTGGCCAGCTGGTGCAGGTTGGCCTGTTCAATGTCCATGTGCCAGTCCCCGTGGAAGAGAAGGCGGTTCTTATCCCACCAGGGCAACGGGGCACTGGGGTCCTCTGAGGGCTTGGTGAGGAGATCCACGCACTGGCTGATGAGGGTCCAGGCCGGGTCCCAGCAGGGTCCCCACACGACAGTGTACTGGGAAATTTCAGCTGGGAACACAGATGTTGTCTCAGCCCTTTACCTTATCGCCACCCTGGCACAGAGCCCCCTTGTCCTTCCAGCTCTTACAGTGGAAGTCATGGTAGAACTTCAAGGGTGGCATGTTCCTCTCCACTGTTGCATCCCCCCAGGGCAGCCCCAGCTTCAGGACCTGTCGGCGCCGGGAGCAGGCCTGGCCACACTGCTCAGCTCCAATCAGCCGGCCGGAGAGCTGCCAGTTCCGGATCTCAAAGAGGTAGCGGGGGTAGTCACGGATCCGCACTGCAGGCAGAGGAAGGGCTGAGAGATGGGGCCACAAAGGGACACTGCCCCACTTCCCCCCTCTGGGCCATGGTAGGAACCATTGTCACATCTCTGCTCCCTTCCCACTCCCTTGGACCTCCAAAAATTACTGTCCCTGTCTGGTTCCACAGCCAGCAGGTCCTTGTCCTGGGAATCCAGGCCACACAGCCACTGTGGTGTCCTCCACAGGCACCCTCACACAAAGCAACTCACCAAAGAAGCTGCCAACTCTGCCCTTCATCATGCGGCACCACTGGGTGACCATCTCCAGACCCTCAGGGGGAAACGGGCTGACACTGTCCATGTCCCTCATCTGCTCCAACACCCGCTCTGTGCCATGGAAGGACTCATCAGCCATGGCCACCAGCTCCAGGTGGGCTAAGGTCCAGGTGAGGAGGGCCCTCCGCATGGGTGTGTTGGCATAGAGGCGCCGCGAGCGCTGGATGTAGATCTCGATGTTCTTCTTCTCCAGGGAGGCGTAGAGCTCCTCGATCTTGCGGGCAGGCAGCAGCTCACCATGCTGCTTGCGGAGCGCGGCCACCTTGGCATCCAGCAGCTGCAACCGCTTGGCGCTCTCCTTGCTCTCGTCCTTCATCAGCTCGTAGTTGTCTCGCAACTTGACCTCAAAGACGTCATCCAGGAAGACCCAGGAGAAGTGCGTCACTTTGAGCAGGAGGTCGGGGGGCAGGGCCGTGCTGGGGGGCTGCCCACGACGGTGAAGACCCTTCAGCCACTTCTGCACACCCACGGCAGCGTCCAGCGTGCGGGAGAAGTCGTACTGGTAGGGGAACTCAACGGTGACGCTGGCGAAGGAGAAGGCCCAGCCGCGGTTGCGGAGGGTGCGCAGGGTGGGGAAGGCGCAGCGGTGCAGGATGACCTCCTCCAGCTCTGGCAGCAGCTTCACCTCCACCTCCTTGAAGCTGAAGATGCTGTGTCCATCAAAGCCAGCAGCCAGCTCAGGGCAGTAGCCATGCAGGGCCCCCCCATGCCAGCTCAGGGAGGTCCGTTCAGCAGCCAGACTGATGTAGTTGGCCTCAGAGACAAAGGCTGTGAACTTGGAAGAGCTCAGCTCCAGGGACAGGGACAGAAGTCTTTTGGGGGGGGTCCCATCTGGCTGGAGGGGCCCTGGTGTTTCCATAGGGGTGGGCGGGTAGGACTCTGGGCTCTCCAAGGGCAGGGAGGAAGGCGTCCTGTGGCCCAGGGCGCTACACAAGGCTTCATGGCACTGCAGGGTGGCCAGGGTGTGATGGTACAAGTGCATGTGGTCAGGGGCACTCCACAGCACCACCAGCCCCTCACCGCACTGCACCTACAATGAAGAGAGCCACCAGGCACCAAGTCACCCCCAGGTCCAGCCCAGACCCATTCTCCTTTCCAGCACCTTTTGTTGCCAACCAATTTCCCCCTCCCTATCACATCCACCCAAGTCCCACCAGTGCAGGATAAAACAAGAGACCAAACACCCCAGCTGACCTCCAAGGAGCGGATGCTGCTGTGGTAGGTGACAGAGAGCATGGAGAGGTTGGCCATTGGGTTGGGGATGGCAGGAGCTTTGCAGCATGGCTGCATCTTCTCCGTGATGCTCTTCACCAAGGCCAGCACCATGCCCTGGACACTGACCGTGCAGCTCTCAGCACTCCCCAGGATGGTCAGCGTGTCCAGCCGCAGCTCCAGGGCACCTAGAGAGATGACACATCAATGCTAGAGGCATGGAGGGGACACACCACAACATCAAAGGTTCTTCTGACTGCCAGGTTGTTCCAGGACAGCCACCTGGGATCAGCGTGGATAATACTTACCCACCAGAGCTGACAGTGTGAAAAGGTTTACATCCTCTACCTTCAGATCCACCTTCCAGAGCAGCCCCCAGGGCTCAGCTGAGGCAGAGAGTGGCTGTTGGGTGAGCTTGGCTCCACTGGGCTGTGGACAGAACAGGGGCAGGAGCCTGGCCAGGCACTCGGTGCAGGTATCTGATAACTCCACTTGCAACCCCCGGATGGTGCAGTCCAGGAAAAGTGTGTCTGACTGGACACTGGACATGCCAAGGGGCTGGTTGTAACTGCCCTGTAGGACAAACAGGATGATCTACCAGGCTGCAGGATGTCCTCACGTGTCCCCGTGCCACCTGCACAGAGTTGCAAAGGGGCATCCCCCCCTCTAAGAGCCACTCTTTGCCCCTCACCTGCAGGTTAAAGGAGTCAAGGATGAGGGCTTCTCCCCACACGTGCATGTTGGGAGGATGGGGGGCACGCTGGATGTGCGAGTCATTGCCCACGCGCCAGCAGAGGTGGTCCACGGCCAGCACCACTCGCTGGTGCACACTCTGTGGCCACAGGTGCTGATAGTCTGCAGGCAGAGAGGGGGGTGGTGTGTGCAGACAGGGCTTGCTGCTGCCTAATCAGCTGCCCCTGCACAAGGGCAACCCAGACACAACCAGGCTGGGCTCCACAGTCCCTGGCCAGACACAGACACGGGCAAGCACAGAGGTGGCACAGCCCTCCCTGTTCCCACTCTGGTAGCGACACAGACTCCCAGCAGCCACCCCACTGCCAGCTGCCAGCCTGTACCTGCAGAGATGGAGTTGAAGCCCAAGGCAAAGGGTGGCGTGTCCCCCAGCTGCACTGACACGTTGACATTGGAGAGTGAGGCACACAGGATGATGGGAGCTATGATTTGGGGATAGTTCCTGCACAGGACAAGCAAGAATGGGTGCTTACTGGGGTCTGGTGTGCCATGGAGGCTGGCAGGGAGCCAGCCCAGAGTGACACCATCCCCAGCAGGGTCCCACCAACCCCCTGCTACCCCTGTACCAGCCACCCTGTCCCACAAGCTGTGCACAGGGTAGAGAAGGTGCTGGGTGCCTGTGCACCCTGCCACAGCATGGTAGGCAAGAGGAAACAAAACTGCGATACCAGCAGCTGTGCTGAGGCCAAGTTTACCTTCCCTTGTGCCCTTGGCTTGGGACAGCCACCGCCTGGCACTTGTATTTCTGTGCCAAGAGGCCCAGCCAGTGTGAAAACTCTTGGTGGCGATAGTGGATGATGCAGGTATTGAGCAGCACAGCAGCCGAGAGGTCAATGGCTGTGACCTAGAGCAGGGAGAGGGCCAGGTGGCAAAGAACTCATGCCAAGAGCTGAACTCACCACCCCCAGGGGACAGGAGCGTGCCCTGTGCTCGCTCACCTGAACACTGGTCTTCAGAGAGTTGTGGCACACAATGCGTTGGCGGCTCTGGGACAGGAGAAGGCCATCTGGGGGGAGAGAGGAGCAGAAGTGAGAGGTGGTGAGGGCAGTGATGGCAGTCTGGTCCTGCAGGGGCCCTCCTGGTTACTTGCCCTCCAGCTGGAGGTCTACACTCATTTGGTCCAGGTCTGATGTGGGCGTGAAGTTGCGCAGCGGGATCTGCTCCTCCTCACGCTGATATAGAAACTGCAGCAGCTTCAGGCTCCAGGTGAGGTGCCTGGGAGAAGCAGGGAGTCACTGCCAGGAGGGAACTGCACCGTCATCTCCTCCATCCCTCTGTCCCCCATCCCCAGCTGACTGGCACAATGGAAGGGACAAAGACACCAGCCAGTGCCCAGTTGCAGCCCAGCCCAGTGCTCTCATCCCATCAGCAGAAGATCCCATCAGGGAGATGAAGAACCAGCTCATGAGCCTTCCTCCTTCCCCAGGAGCCCAGCACCAGGCCGAGCTCAGTCCTTCCCATGGGGGGACTTAGGGCTAGGACAGCTTCCCCCTTCTCCTTACCTCTTCTGGCTGTTCATAGACAGCACCACACTGGTGTTCTCCATCTTCACCTCCACCCTCCCGGGGATGAGCTGCAGCGTGTCCCTGCTCAGCAGAGATGGGGAGTTCAGAGGCTCCCCTGGGCCTGGAGAGGGACACAAGGAGTCACTGGATGGTTCTTGCACAAACCCCCAGACCCTGCACAGCCAAATTCCTTTGGCTTCAGTGCAAGCATGGGGACTGTCAGCCCCTGCCCTGCCCAGGGCTTGTCCCTATCCTTGTTCCCAACCTGTGCTGGGACACTGGGTCCCTGCTGTGACACAGTGCAGCAGTGGGCTGAAGAAAAACCCTTCGTGCAGTTCTGCTTGCAGTGTCTGGACGTGCAGCCGGACACCCACCAGCTGCCATTTGCTGCTGATCTCCAGTGAGAGGGAGAGAGCCAGGGCCAGCTCTACCAGGCAGCTGTCATTCTGTATGGGGACATTGCAGTGCAAAGGGAGTCACCCACCACTCTGCAGGTGAACCTCCAGGCATGGCCTGGACCCTTGCAGCATCATCCAGCCTGACCATAGCCCAGGGACAGGCTGTGACAGGTTCTCAGGGCTCCAAGTGTTGAGTTTTTCCTTCCCCCAGCACTCACCAGCTCGCTGCTCCTCAGGACTTTGCTGTTCACCTTTGTCAGGCTCACCTCGCAGCGCAGGCTGGGGAGAGCAGAGGACAGAAGGAGGCTGTGGGTTCCTCATACCAAACCCCTGCCTGTGTGACACAGGAACCCCAAGTCCCTCCACCAAGTCCTCCCAACAGCAGAGCAAACCCCAACTCCATCCATAATTTGGAGAACACACAGCTCGTGCTTCCCATGAAGGGAAAAAGGACCGGGCCAGCCTCGGAGGAGATAATGTGTCACATCCAGGTGACATGGGATGCTGTTGAATAGGACTGAGAGTTGAGACCATCAGGTTGGGATTGGAGGAGCCTCCCTGTCCTCTGTGATCTGGGGCCAGGTGGGGAGAGCAGAGGGGCACAGAGAGGACAGCATTACCTCTTCCCACCATCATTCAGGAGGACACGGGTCTTGCTGGCCTGGATGTGCCAGAGAGACTCCGAGGTGGCCACGTGCAGAACCATGATGTTGATGGAGTCCATGTGGATGGAGAAAAGCTGAGGGCAAAGGTGCTGCCATGAGGGATGTCCAACAGCAGTGCGGCCCACAGCAGCCTCTCACCCAGGCAGTGCCTCACCTGGCTAAGAAGCCTCAGCAGAGAGGATTTAAGAGTCAAGTCTGTTCTGTTTTCATCTCCATCAGCTCTTCTGGGAGGCCCCGGGATGGATGACCGGAACCCAAGCCCCTTCTGGAGATCTGTGCGGATTCGCACCTCTCCTAAGCACAGCTCAAAGTAGTGCCTGTGGGAGAACACCACAAGCCAGCTCTTACAAGAGCTCACAGATGGCACACCCAGCCCCATCACCAGGGGTGCCCACCACCCTGGGACATGCAGGACCGGCACACTGACATCTACAAGACACTGCCACCCCGCAGAAGAGAGTTTCACTCCCACACATAGTGACTTCCCCACAGACCACGGGAAAACGGGCACTACAGAAAAGTGTAAAGGCTGCAGAATACAGGCAGTGGGGCCAGGGATGATCCAGACCCCCCAAGAGAGCAGGGAGGGAGCTGGGGCAGGGGTACGTACGGCTGGTCCCGGCTCAGTTTACTGGAGATCCAGATGTTGTCGATCTCCTGCAAGGATGCACAGGTAGATCAAAGAAATGACCTGGTTCTGCCTTGTGATGCTCATCCCAACACTCCCACTCTGCTCCCAGTGCCTGGCATCACGTGGGGAGCAACCAAAAACCCCAAGTTTGGTGGTGGGAGAAAAGCTCTGCCACCAGATATGGGGCTGCACGACAGGAGTTTGGCTGCAGGGACCTTGCTGCCAGCCTGGAAGTGACAGCAGTGTCCTGCCTGCCCTTATCTGCTGGTGACAGCCCCTCACCAGGGTACCCACCACAGTCTGCTGCTCCTGCTGGAACTTGAGGCTGATGTTCTGCGCCCAGAAGATGCCAAAGGATCCAACCTTCAGCTCCGCATGAAGCTTCTGCCTGCACCAGGTGACAGCCAGGTGACATAACAGCCATCTATGGGGATAGGCAGAAAGCCAGGATCAGCTGGGGCTGGGGGCCCCCCAAGCACCATCTTCAGACCCCCCAGTTGAAGGGAAGCTCCCAGGACCCCTGCAGGGTCCCCAGAAGCTACGACACCTCCTCCAGTCTGGAGAGACCCCTTTGACCCCTACACCCCCCTGGCACCCCATACCCACCCCTGAGAGCTCCTCTGGGCTCCTGTAAGCCCTCAGCCCCTGACCACGCCCTCACTCAGCCCTAGGACCCCCCAAACCTCTGCAGGCTCTCCCCAACACCTCAGCCCTATCACCCACCCAAACCCCTGTGGACCCCCTACAGCCCTGCCACCCTTCTCCTAGCCCCTACCTTGACCCCCCAGCCCTGCCCCACCNCCCGATCCCGGTCCCGCCGTGGCGGTGGCGGGGCCGACCGCCCGCACACCCGGAGTGGCGGTTGCTGGGAGGGGAGGAGCCGGCGGCGGGGCCGAGCGGAGCTTTCCCGGAGTGAGCGGCGGCGGCAGCGGCGGGGACACGGGGAGGGACACGGGGAAGGGACACGGGGAAGGGACACGGGGAGGAACAGGGGACACACACAGGGGGGACGCGAAGGGAACACGGCGGGGGACACAGGAGAGACACTGGGGGACACAGAGGGACGTGCGGGAACACGGGAGGGACAAAGAGGACAGCCGGTGTGCTGCTTCCCGGTAACTCCCTGTACCTCCCCCCAAAAAAAAACAAACGCACCACAGGGAGGGTTCAGGATTTTATAGACTCTCAGTGGGGAGTGGTTTGGGGTACAGAGAAGGGGGTACTGGGGCACAGCTCCCCAGAGACAGCAGTGTTTGGGGAGTGGGGTCTGACCCCCAGGGGAGCAAGGGAGGGGTTGGTGGTGTTGAGTCTGCTCCAGGTTGGGTTTGGATGTTGGGCTTGGCTGCACGGTGGATTTGAGGGAAACCTGCTTTAGGTTGGCTCTGAAACATGAGGTCCTACTTTGGGTCAGGTGAGGATGTTGGGGTCTATTTTCAGTGGGGTTTAGGACATGGTGACCTGCTTCATGTTGGATCTTGGATGTGGGGCTCTGATTTGGGTCAGGCTTCATTGCTGGGGTCTGCTTTGAGCTGGGTTTAGGATGTGGGGACCTGCATCATGTCGGATCTTAGACATGGGGACCAGCTCTGGGTCAGGTGTGGATGTTGGGATCTGCTTTGGGATGGGTTTAAGATGTGGGGGCCTGCTTCATGTTGGAGCTTGGATGTAGGGAATTGTCTCATGCTGGATCTCAGTCATTGGACTCTGCTTTGGGCCAGGTCAGGACATGAAGATTTGCTTTGGGCTGGATTTACGATGTGAAGATCTGCTTCGTGTTGGATCTTGGACATGGGAACCTTCTTTTTGTAAGGTCTTGGATGTGGTGACCCCCTTCGTGCTGAATCTCAGATTCTGGGCTCTGCTCCGGATTAGGTCCAGACATTGTGATCTGCTTTGTCTCAGATTTAGGACACCAGGCTCTGCTCCACATCGAATTCAGGACTTTGGGATCTACTTGGTGTTGTATTTGGGGCTCTGCATCCTGGCATGTGTCAAACCCACATCAGTACAGGGCCCATCCCCCACGTCAAGTGGCCCTAAACCCCACTGGGCAGCACCTCCGGGCTCACTGGCAGTCTGTCTGTCCATCACAACTCAGTGTGGTACTGCTCTGCTTTGAAGCCCTCGCTGGGCTGCATGAAGATGCCCTCCATCACCTTCCAGTAGTTATTCTGGCTGGAGGTGGCCATGCCATGCACCTCCTTCTGCCCATGGATGGGCCGCCCGTACTGCTCCCCCGTCACCGAGAGGAAGACCTCGGTGGAGGTGTGCTGGAACCGAACCTCCTCCTCCCGAGCCCAGTAGGTCCCACTGCACACCACTGTCCAGTCATCCAGGTAGTCACCCTCACCGTCCTCCCCGAAGGCGCTCACCTCCTGAGGGGGGGAAAAAAAGAGCTTGTTTGGGGGCTAGGAGGAAGAGGAGGGGTTAAGGGAGGTGAGTTGGGCTCAGAGGGCAAAGAGGGGAGGAGAGAAAAGGGCTGGGTCTAGGGGACAAGGTGGAGGACCTGGGTAGGACTGGGGCTCTGTTGGGACTTGGAGGGGCTGGGGGAGCAAGAGGAAGTTGGTAGGGACCCAGCTGAGACCAGGGAAGAAAAGTAGGGACATCAGGGATAAGGAGGACCCAGGAGGGACTCGGGGACAAGTTGGGGCTGATGGGGACATGGGGACCCAGCTGAGACCAGGGAACAGGGCAGTTACCCCATGTGGACATGAGGGACAAAGGGCACCTGTACTAGACTGGGAAATAAAATGGAACTGGTTGGCACAAGGGGGACAAGGAGGACTCAGTTGGGAACAAAATGCTGGCAGGGACATGAAGGACAAGGGGGACACAGCTGGGTCCACTGGTAGGGGAACAAGGTGGGGCTGGCTGGCAGGGACATGGGAGACACGATTGGGACCACAGAGCGCGACGGAACTCTTAGGGACAAGGGGGACCCAGTTGGGAATGGCAGGGACGGGGAGAACCCGGCAGGGCCTGGGGTGACACGGGGGCTGCCCCCGGTGAGGTGGGGGTGATACGGGAGTCCCCGTGGGGTACCTGGTTCCCAGAGAGCGGAGAGGTGAAACGGTGGCTGTGGAGGTTGCGGCCGGTGCCCAGGTGGGTGAGGCGGATGGCCTGGCCGCAGCGCACCGGGGTGCCCCGGGGACAGGCGGCGGCCGTGCGGGGCCGCACCCGCCAGTAACTGTTCCCGTCATCCGCCGCCGACACCCCGGTCACCGACTGCTGCCCGCTGCCTGCGGAGAGGGGAGAACTGCGATCAGGCCCCGTTACCGGAGGAGCCGTAACTCACGGCGCCGGTATACCGGGTGTGTGGGGGATGTATCCCGTTACCGGAGCCGTAGCGCACATCGTGCGAGTGCAGGCGGACATTGTGCCGCACGTTGAGCAGCTTGAGCACGGAGCCGCAAGTGACAGGCCCAGTACCGCCGCTCACCGCCGCGCCCAGCGCCAGCACCAGCACCAGAACCGGCAGCAGCATCCGCACCGCCGCCACCTCCGGCCCCATCCCTCCGCTGCCGCCGGAAGCGGAAGTGTCGCCGCTCCGCCCGGCCGGAGGTCGCGGCTCGTCTGCTCCGCCCCCCCCTCGCTCGCCGCCGCCGCCGCCGAGGCCTCCATNCGGGGCGATGGGATCCCGGGGCGGTGCTGGCACGGTGGGAAAAGCTGGTGAAGGAGAGGAGGTGGACGTGGGGAGAGGGTGGTCCCGGTGCCCCTGGGTGGGGAGTCGAGGTCTGACCTTTGTTTCTCAGGTACGCCAGAGATTCCCCGAGAGGTGCCTTCGGGTTTGCAAAGCCCCGGCAAGGTTCTTCGGGAAAAGCTGAGGGGCAGCAGCCTGGGAAGGCCTTTTTTGAGGGTTAATAATTGCCCAAAGGGTGGCAGAGGAGGGGTGGGGGTGAATGGCAGAGTGAGGTTATTGCAGAGTTTCACAGCTGTGTCTGCTGCTTTTTTAATATTTTTTTTTTCTGCATATGGTGATGTGGAGAAGGAAAACTTAATCTTAAATTATTTAGGATAGCTGAACCAGGCAGTGGGAAGTTGCAGGGACCAGACAATTCTGAGCTGGCTCAGAAATACTGTGATAAACAAGATACAGCAGCAATGAGCTTAATGAAGGTAGCAACCACCACAGCAATTGGCTCTACATCAGCTTTTACTATTCAGGAAAGAGTTGTTGGTGTCTCAGCAATTGCTCCTTTTGAAACATTACTTCAACATCCTGCCCTAGTCTAAAAAAAAATAAAAGGTATTTTGGAATTACTTTAAAGGAGGAGAAAAGAAAGCAGAAAACATCATTAGGCCACTGCATAAATTGCTGGCAGTCTGGGCCCTGGGTGTTGCTGGCAGCTTTGTCTCAAAAAGGAAGCACTGGGAAAGGCAGGGGCAGCACAGACCAACAGGGTTTCAGGTGAAAAAAACTTTTGTTTTCTCACCTGTTGATGGGAAATAAGATGAAGGCATGGGCAGGTCAGAGAACGCAAAGAGGGAACATCAATTTTCTGTTTCTTACAGGAAATTATGATGCAGCAGGTCTAAAATAACCAGATGGAAGGGCTTTTTTCACTCAAGATGCTGTGAAGCTGTGGCACTCTGCTGTGGGGTGTTCTGCTGCCCCACAGCATCGGGGGAGTGGGACCAAGAGGGAGCAATAAAGTTAACATTAAACATTAACAAAGTGGGCATGGGGAGTGCCTGAGCCCTGGTGGCTGGCTGCCTGCACTTTCCCTGTCGTGGCATCATTGGTCTCTGGTCGTCGTTTCAGCCCCTCTGTTCCTTTGCACACCTGTTCCAAAGGAGTGGGGGAGTGTCTGGTGTAGGCCCCAGCTTGAGAAATTTGTAAAAACATCTCCAAAAGCTAAATACAGAGCTGTGTGGTGCTGGTGCCCTGTCAGGGCAGAAGTCCCTGTGCCAAGAAGGGGCTCTGAGGAAGAGCTCAGTGCTGGGGGAGTGCACTTGAGTGCATTACAGTGCTTCTTCACAGGGCTGGTTTTGTTAGGTTCATAAGAGTCAAATTAAAAGATGGCATTAAGATCCTGCCTGAATTCCGTGGTGGGATGCAGCCTGGAGATCATTGCTTAATCACACATTCTGGTGCTTTTTTTTTTTTAACCAATATTGATGTAATTATGAGCACTTCATGGGGTTACCTTTGCAGTTGGTTTGGGATTTTCCTGATGAGCCATTTACCATCAGAGTCTTTTACTCCTGTGGATATACTGTGGCTGTGCTAAAATTAATGTCATGAGCATCTCATTGATGAAATTAATCAACTGGGCTTCCTTAGGCTTTGCATCTTAACTGAGCCAAGTTTCCCAGCTGCCTTCTCCCTGTGCTTTCTGACTCTTCCTCAGTGGATCTTTCCTGTAGGAAGTGATATGGGAGCTGGGTGGAACTCTTCAGTGGTGTCTTTGGAGGTGTGATTCCATGGATGTATCTGATCATAGGTGGCCTGTGAGATGAGCCACGAAGCAGCAGGGCTTAAAACAATTCCTCTGCAAACCCTTTCCCCCCAAAAATAAACCCCACAAAATCATTACTGGCGTGGGTCAGGGTCTTGATGCAGTTTCTCTCACAAAGGATGGGGAGGATTCAAGGACTCAAATCTCTTCAGCACCCAGGCTGTAGTAATTAGCACTTGTTTGTGCATTGACACTGATGTCATGTGGTTTGTTGCTGAATAATAAATATATCTCATTGTGAGGATGCTCCTTGGTTATTCTTTGAGCACTGCTGAGGTCTCCTGCCTTAGTTTGGCATCCCCGTGCCTGGAGACCATCCTGGTTTCCCTCACCTCACACAGGTGCAGCCTTTGAGGCTCCTGTGTGGCACTGCAGGAGTTTTTCCCATGACATAGCTGGTGTTTTACATGTATTTGCTGCATATTTCAGTTTTTAAACCTGATGAGTTGCATTTTGCTGGTGTATGATATACCAAGTTATGTCTGCCTCCAGCTCTGTGATGTTTTGTGGTGCTGAGCAGCCAGTAGATTATCTGGGTGGGTGGCCAAGGTGCTCCAGGTGTTTGAATATCTGGGTTCCAGAACTCCCAGGTCCATCATTATGCAGCAGATGCTCTGAACAGCCCCACAGTGCCTGCAGTCAGCATCCAGCCCGGTCCTGCTGACCTGTTGGAGACCTTCTGTCTCAGTATTGACAGCAAAGAGCATTGTTGGCTCAGGGTCATCCCAGTTAAAAGGGGCCCCGGACTTTGGACACTTGCCATCAAGCCCTTGAGCTGAGCAAAGTGCAGACAGCCCCAGTGGGAAGCAGAGGTCTGGGGACTGCCAGGCCCAGCACTGCTCTGCTGTTGCTGAGCAGGAGAGGAGGTGCTTGAGGTGCCCAGCTTGGCTTGGAGGCACCCACACCTCCCTCACCCACTGCCATGCTGCTGTTGTGTGGCTGTTGGCTGTGGTCCATCATGATGGGTGTCTGGTGGGTACCTTTGGGGTGAAGCTCTGTGTGTCCATCATCTGTGGGAGCCTGTCTGCCCCAGCATGGGTGAGCATGTAGGATTAGGCACCATCTCCCTGCCTTTTTGGTGCTCCAGTGCAATTTGGTAGTTGCTCCTGTGCTGCAGCAATCTGTGAGCCTCCCTGGGAGTGTTCCAGGAGGTGGGATGCTGCTGGGCTGCTCCGAGGGAGGGCCTGGAGCATGACACAGCAGAGCTGGCCCCATGCTCCTATGTGGGGAGTCTGCACCTCCACCCTCTGCCTCCCTCCCTCCCTCCCTCTCCTGTTTGATTTCAAACAAAGGCCTCTCTGGCAGGGAGGGTGGGAGAGGCACCTTCAATCTCTATCCAAATCAACACGTCCTTGGTGATAGCTCCCCTTGCTGCCATTTGCCACGTCTAGTGACAGTTCTGAGCTGGATTTCCCTGGAGCAGACAGCGCCCAGGTCTGTGGGTGGTTGGTTTGTGTGGAACCTGCTTGGCTGGATCATGACACGAGATCTTTCTTAAGACCCAGCTGTGCCCTGCACCCAGACAAATTGGATTTGGCATGAACTGAAATTGCTAGGAAGTGGTAGAACAAGTGATGAGAAAGAAAGCAGGAATTGCATGCAAAAAGCTTCCCTTGCAGAGAATAGCAGGGAATACATGCAGCTCTGATGAGGGGCTTTTTCCTTGCTGGATTTATGTGGATCATCGACAGGAGAGAAATGAGGTTATTGGAAATGCTCTAGGAAAAGCCACTTAACCTCCAGTTTTAGGTATGTGATTACATTGTGAAGGACACACGTAGAAGAATTTGTGAGAAAGTGTAAAGTAATATTCACACCCAGGCTGGTAAATGTAACAATTCCTGTTCCTCTGCTGTATGCAGTTACTCTGTTCCTCGGTGGCATTTGCTTCAAGAACAGGTATTTAACTACCATCTGTACCACCCTCTGAAGTGTTGTTTCCCAGAGGGATGCTTAAATTCCTGACTATTATTTCTGCAGTGTTCTCTTGAGGATGGGGAATCTGTGCTGACTGGGAGCAGAGCAGTGGACTTGACCCACTGCAATCTCTGCCTGTCTGGAGCATCTGATGTTGGCCACAGCCTCCTAATCCACAGCCAAAGACCGTGAGCTGGTGTCAGCTTGTGTCTGAAATCTGGCAGAGGTTGTCTTTGTTGTGGGTTTCTTCTAATGAGATACAACTAGCACATTCCCATGGAGCTGTTAGTATTTTAAGACATGAAAAATTATCCAAGATCAACCTTGTAGTTTTTTTGTTGTTTTCTTGGGGAGTATTATGTCTTGAATTGAGAAATAAGATCCTGTAAGTAAATTAAGTTTTCTCTAGTTGTGTTTGTGCACCAGACATGTGGATCTGGGAGCAAAACAAGTCCCACACATGAGAAATGACATGTTAAAGCCTTGAGCAGGCTCTCCCTTAAGGGACTGATTCCCTTCAGCTGCTTGTTTGCAGTGGGGAGGTGATTATGGGGACGTTTTTAAAGCATGTTTGTTTAGCTGGCATTCCCTGGCAGATGAAATTCTTATATATGTATATATTTTCTCTGTGTTAAATTACATTAGGTGTAATTTCACAGGGACGCTTTGGCTTTAGATCTGACACTTCCTCTGAGGTTCTTTTTGTACCTTCCCAAAAGCTGGTACTTCTTCCTGGGCTGGGATGTTCATCTTCTCAGCCATTTAAGGAACTGATTTGTTTGAGTTTTTTATAGCTGACTTTTGTAAGCTTCTGTTGGTTTTGGGGGTTTTTTTGTGTATGTAAAAATGGAACTAAAAAAAAATATCCTTTGAAAATTTAAAAAATTACATCAAATTTTGTAACCACAAAAAGTGGATGACTCAGAGAGACAGAACTTGAGCCATGTGTCTTTGTGGACACACATTTCCCATTGTGTCAGCTGCTTCCAGAAACCCTCATTGGGGGAAAACATCAAACAAGAGGAAAAAAAAAAAAAAAAAAAAAAAAGTTTCCATACTCCCTTCTTCCCTCATAATTGCTGGACAGAGGCTCCTGGTCTGGGACATCCCAGCCACATCTCCAGCTGTGTGGGGTGGTGGAGTTGGGCAGCCCCCAGCCCCACAGCACCCCCAGTCCCTCCTGTTTGCTGCTCCCTGAGGCTCTGTCAAGCCTTGCTACCAGCCTGCCATTGCAGCTCAGCCAAGGCCCTTCTCAGGGTTGCTCTGACTTCCCCAGCTGAGTGAGAATCAATCATATCAAGACTCTAATTGCTTGGACTGTGTGCCTAACACCCTGTAGCCTTGGTGGCAGCGTGGGGTTGCTTTCCTGGCTGTGTGGGAGGGTCTGGATGGGAAGAAGAGCCTTGGCTGCGTGTGAGCTGGGAGCTCACCTGTGGAACAAGAGCTGCTGTGACAGGTCCTGTCCTGCTCGATGAGACATGGGGTGACAGGAGCTAGCAGCCCTTGGCTACTGGCTTTGGTTGCCTAATCTCTGGTGACAGGGATGTCCAGGCAGGGTGGACACAAGGCTCAGGGCCTTGGCAGATAATTTGAAACTCTCTTGCCTTAGCTGCCTTCTCTCCAAAACCTGGCATGGGTAAGTGCTTGTGTTTTGCTCACTCAGCTGATGTGATGGATGTTTCCTCTTCCCCCAGTTCCTGTGGAGCTGTGTGTGAGGCCTTGCAGCCATGTCTGACTTTGTGGAAAGTGAAGCTGAGGAGTCAGAGGAGGAGTACAACCAGGATGGGGAGGTTGTGCCCAGAGTAACCAAGAAGTTTGTAGAGGAAGAAGAGGATGGTGAGTGTACTTGACTTTTCTGAGTTTGCTGAATTGTCTGTGTGCCATGCTGCTCTATTTTACATCCCAGGATATCTGCAGATGGAGCAATAACTGTGCTATAATAGCATGGACATCTGTAGTTGCTAATCTCAGCTATGTAAGTGCTTCCTTTTCTTAAAGTGCTTACGTGGTTTTTATATTTGGCAGTAGAAATTACACTGCCTCACACCAGTGGGACTTGCAGTCACACAATTTGATAGTAAACAGTAAAAGCAGAGGAATTCTCCCAGTGTGACCACTCCACCTGTTACCTCTGCATAGAGAGCTTGAGACCATGAGATAAGAGGTTGCAGTCTGGCACAAGCAGCTGGCTGGGTGCTGTGTCAGTAAAAGCTCAGTTAAAACTGTGTGTTTGCACAGAGCTGGGATGGAGTCTTGGCAGGTAGCCAGCGAGTTCATGTCTAACACTTGCTGCTCTCCACCCCAGATGAGGAAGAGGAGGAGGAAAATCTCGATGATCAAGATGAGCAGGGGAATCTGAAAGGGTTCATTAACGATGACGACGATGAGGATGAGGAAGAGGAGGAAGAAGCCAGTGACTCTGGAGACTCTGAGGACAACGTTGGCCACAAAAAGAGAAAGCGCAGTAAGTTTTACTATGATTGTTCGTAGCATGCCACAGCATAATGCTCTCACCCTTCCCTGCCAGGGAGCAGAGCTCTCACTCTGCCCTGGGTGTCTGTGTGGGCTGGTTAAGCTATACCCTTCTCCCTGGCTGATCCATTCCCAGATTAGAACAGGGAGAGTGTAACTCGTCTCTGCTTTCTTCTTTTAGCTTTTGATGACCGCCTGGAGGATGATGACTTTGACCTCATTGAAGAGAACTTGGGTGTTAAAGTCAAAAGAGTGAGTTGTGTTCCTGTCCTGCTGTCGCAGGGTGGTGTGAGTGGTGCCCCCTGCCTCCCCCACCCTCTTGGAAAGGGAGAGCTGTGTCCTTGAAGCAAGCAGGATCTCTCCCTGCCCAAGCAACTGGGAACTGGCTTCTTAGAGTCTGCAAAATTTAGGAACCTGAAGAAATTTTCTTCTAAATATTATTTTTTAATAATTAAAAAAAAAAATTCTTCTGGTTCTTAAATCTCTGCAAGACAGTCTGGGTGGAGACAGCACTGAGCTGAGTGTCTGTGCCAGGGTTTCTGTGTGCTAACGAGGCCCCTTTGCTTGCAGCAAAAATTCAGGCGTGTACGAAAAATGTCTGATGATGAGGATGATGAAGAGGAAGACTATGGAAAAGAAGAACATGAGAAGGAAGCCATTGCTGAAGAAATTTTTCAGGATGGTGAAGGCGAGGAGGGAGGGGAAGCTGTTGAAGCTCCTGTTGCTCCTCCAGAAGAGGAAGAGGAGGAGGAGGAAGATGAATCTGGTGAGTAGAGTTGGTCAGTTGTATCCAAAGTTTGTCCAAGAATTAAAGCACAGGAACCAAGTTAAGGCTTTTTCTGAGCTGTAACCAAAGGCTGTAGCCCTCTTGTGGTCAAGCTGCTCTGATTAGTACCAATCTGTAGAAATAAATCTTTCTGTGTGTCAGGGTTAGTTTGTTTGACTACATGAAGCACACTACATGTGCTGGGGTGTTGAACATCTCTAAGCTGCCTCAAAATTGGAAATACTTCAAAGAAAAGAAGTCAGGGCACTGGCTGGTACCTTGTAGCACAACATGTGCCTGCCTGACTTCTCCTTTCCAACACTGCTAGTACCACACATGCACTGGCTGAGCTGAGCTTTGTCAGAGGTACCAGTTGAATATGTAAGTGTTCTGATCCCCAAATTGTTTCTCAACGTCTAGACATTGATGACTTCATTGTGGATGATGATGGACAACCTCTGAAGAAGCCAAAATGGCGGAAGAAGCTCCCTGGCTACACCGATGCGTAAGTATTGATTGGAAATTGGCCTGGAGCCTCAAAAACTGCTCAGGTTACTTAGCATGAACTGCAACTGCAGAATAATTCAGCTCATGGTTGAATACCACTGGTCTCCTTCCCCAGAGGAAACTGGTGAATTTAAACATGGAGTCTGTGATTTCTTAAATGTCTGTCAACTCCTTCTGTTCTCCCCTGAATTTTTAATAGTGATACCCAAACCAGTTCCTCAGGAGAAGTAAAGCATGTAAAGCTCAGAGCTGTGAGCCTATCTGTCATTCTCTTAGCCTCAGTGCAAAACTAAAGCTTAGACTTGGATCCTCTGGCCTCTTCTGTGTGGCTAGGAAGCTGTTCTGTGAGCTGCACCGTGGGGCTGAGCAACAGTTTTTGCCTTTTAGTGCTTTGCAGGAAGCCCAGGAGATCTTTGGTGTGGACTTTGACTATGATGAGTTTGAGAAGTATAATGAGTACGATGAGGAGATGGAGGAGGAGTATGAGTATGAGGATGAAGAGGCTGAAGGGGAGACCCGTGTGCGACCCAAAAAGACGGCCAAGAAGCGCGTCAGCCGGCGCAGCATCTTCGAGATGTACGAACCCAGTGAGCTGGAGAGCAGCCACCTGACAGACCAGGACAACGAAATCCGCATTACAGACATGCCTGAGAGGTTCCAGGTGAGGGAAGAAGGGTGCTGGTGTGGGTGCAGAAGGCATTTCAACTCCTACCAAGTACAGCAGGCCTGGGGTCTGTGGGCCAGCTCACCTGGCTGGGTTTTGGCATCTTTCTGTCTTTGAATATCCCACCTGTCAAGTGTAAAGGCTGAACTGGTGCCTTCAAACATTTTGGTGACACTGAACTGTTCTGGCTGTGCAGGCTGGGTTTTAAAACTGGTCATCGTTTCTTTGGCCACTGGGTGCCAGTGTATCACTCCTGGGAGTGGTGCAGGGCTTGTGCTCTGCTGAGATGTCCTTTATGCTGAAGGCTGTTAATAATCCCACGAGTTGTACCTCTGAGTAGCAGGAGAGAAGCCTCAGTGTCAGAGAAGGTTTGCTAGGGTTTTCTGGCCCACCCTGTTCTGTGCAGGGTGTTTCTGTAAAACACTTTAATCCAAACCCATTGAGACTTACACTGCCCTCAATGTGGAGTCCTGTTAGTGCTGATAGGAGTCAGTCTGGTGTCTCACATTTTTGTCTTTAAATTTTACCCTGTCATCAAGTTTTCCCTGAACAGTCCTTGTTCTTGGATCTCTCTTAAGTGTATGCTAATGTAATTCCGTGCAGGGACTCGTTACCCTCCTTTGTAAAATGGGGCATCCAAAGCTGACAGCTTTTCAGAAGGACCTTTTTTTACCCCTGCCAGCATAAGGGAACTCTCTGTGTGATGTTTTCTGGCCCTATGTGGCCTGTTCAGACATTTTGTCATCTTCATGGGTGTCAGCAGTGATTAGAGCAGGCCTCCTGAAAAAGAATTGGTTGGGACTAAATGCTTGGAGAAGGTTTGGAGCTGCTTTATGTTCTGTTATTCTATGGCTGCAGCAAGAAAAACTGGTAACAAGGCTAAAACAGGCCCAGATAGATTGGAACAGGGGGTGTAGCTGCAGAGGGAAGATTCTGTGCCATCACAGGCCTTTCCACATGCCTTTGACAGAATTTTTAGCTGCCTTTAGCTAGTGTGAAGCTGATGCAGGTTTCCTGTGTGCTCAGATGATGTGGTATCACTCTCAGCAGAGCCCTGTGGGAGGTATTGAGACCCCATATGCCACCTGCAACTCAAACCAATCATTTCCAGGCTTCTTGAATATATGGTAGCACAAGCTCATGTTGCACCTGCTCACCCAGTGGTCTCTTCACAGTTGCGGTCCATCCCAGTGAAGAGTGCTGAGGATGATGAGCTGGAGGAAGAAGCTGACTGGATTTACAGGAATGCTTTTGCAACACCCACAATCTCCTTGCAGGTAAACGACCATTCCTGGGACTTCTGTCCTAGAAAGACTTAGTTGTTGCAGATTTCCAACATTGTTCCAGGAGTTTGCTCAGAGGAATGGGGTGCCCAATATACAGTTCTTTCTGGTTTTGAGCGGGTCGTTTAACATGCACAACCATAAAACAAGACAAAAAGGAACACTGAGAAGTTGCAAGAATGATTGTCAAGAATGGAAAGATCTCTGAGCATTGAGGGCTAAACTAGTATTAGCCATGATCTGTTTTTAACCTTGGCCAGATGCTGCTTCTCTGTTTTCCTTTGATCCAGTCAGGGCTAGGATGCTTTTCTGTGTTTAAAATCAGAGCATGTAGCCAAAACTGCTTTCCCAGCTAACAAAAGGATCACCATTTCCCAGCTTAGCCTGGGCTGGTCTTACGAATGTCAGCTCAGGACTAAGACAAAGTGTTTTTCCTTTCAGGAGAGTTCTGACTACCTTGACCGTGGACAAGCTGCCAGCAGCTTTGGCCGCAAGGGGCCCAGCACCATTCAGAAGATTAAAGAAGCCCTGAATTTCATGAGAAATCAACATTTCGAGGTAATTCACAACTTGGCTTCATTGCCAAGATAAAGAGTTCCTGCCTCCTTATCCTGGCAGGATCAGCAGAGGGGTTGTTGGAAGCACTTAGGGCAGCAGACTAGAAGGGGCTGATAACATGGTTGCCTGGTTGCCTCTCCTGTGACAAAATGCTGCTTCATTAGAAAGTGCAGCTCACCTTGTGTGAGCTATGGCAATGCAGGTTTTTAAGGCCTGATTGATGAGGCTGCTATAGTCCTATTTCCCTGATCCCAAACAGTTGATGCTAAATGAGACAGAGGAATTTCAGAGTATTCTGACCCATGCTTGGTCCATTCAGTCCATTATCTGAAGCGTTGCCTGATATTGCAGAAGCTCCTTGTTCTATGTGACGTGTTCTTTTGTGGACTGGTGTCAAGAGCTGGGGTGTGGCTTGGTGCATCCCCACACTGCTATCCTGTTAGCTTATTCTCACACATGGAGCAAGCTTTCTCTGGACTCCTGGCTGCCAGGAGCAGCCCAGTCTCCTGCTTGGTGGTGATGAGTCTTGTTTGTGGCCCAGGTCCCATTCATCGCCTTCTACAGAAAGGAATATGTGGAGCCAGAGCTGCACATCAATGACCTGTGGAGAGTCTGGCAGTGGGATGAGAAGGTGAGGAGTGTGTTTTCACTGCTTGTTATCCCACCAACATCTAACATGTCTTCCCACCTAGCCTGATACTTTTCAGCAGGTTTTGTTTTGGCTGTGGAGACTTCGTGTCATTTTCTTCACCCGTGGTTTTTTTGTGTGTGTGTGTTTGCTATCATGTGGTGGTGAAAAGTTGTTTGACGAAAAAGAGGGTTCAAAAAGTCCTTCATCTTCACCAAGTTCCTTTTGTGTAGTGACCTTTCTTGCAAAAAGGTCAGGTTCCTTCTCAACTATAAGGTAGAACCAAACCTTGATTTATTTTTTTTCTGTTGATACAATTAATCTCTGAGGTGAGATCTGCCATCTGTGTCACATCTAGGCATGGATGTGCATGAAGATTTTGACAGGTTTTTTTATATGACAAATATCCTGAGAGCCCCTGTTTGGGAGAGGAGGAGTCAGATGAGACACACAGCTATGGTGCATTTCACTGGAAATCTTTGTTCTCCTGTTAGTGGACCCAGCTGAAGATCCGCAAGCAGAACCTGACCCGTCTGTTTGAGAAGATGCAGGCCTATCAGTACGAGCAAATTTCTGCTGACCCAGACAAGCCCTTGGCAGATGGAATAAGAGCCCTGGATACTACTGACATGGAGAGGTATAACACTGTGACATATGCATATTTATTCCAAAATTACTGTAAAAAGTGTTTTAACTTGTGCAAACAGCACAAGCTCTCCAGGCACTGCAGTGCATTGACTTCAGCTTCTCCACAAAGCCAGTAATAAGAAATAATTTTGGAAGATGAGCCCAAGTGCTCCCTCTGCCTCACTGTAGCAGAGCAAGTTCCTCAGGTGCCCTGAGCAGGGCTCAGCTGCAGGCAGGGTGTAATGTTCTGGCTTTTGCCTGCCCTAGGCTGAAGGATGTGCAGTCCATGGATGAGCTGAAGGATGTTTATAATCACTTCCTGCTGTACTATGGGCGAGACATTCCCAAGATGCAGAATGCTGCCAAGGCTGCTCGAAAGAAGCAAAAGCGGATCCGAGAGGATGGTGAAGAGGAGGAAGGTTTGTCTCCAGATTTGGTATAGTGTCCTAATTGTGGGCTAGTTGAAAATTCTGGTTCAAAAGAATAGTAAGAAACTTTGTGGAAAAGCTCAGCAGACAATTTCTCAGCTGTTCACTTCTCTCTCGAGTTAGTCTCAGCTCTTCCAGGCATCTCTGAAAATTCTTAAAATTTGCTGCACAAGGTACTGCTTTTCTGATGGACTAAATACCACCCCACATAGCAGGGGCCAAAGCTAGGATCAGCCACCTTGATGTGTCTGTTAATGTGCAACCCATTTTTGCCATTAAAACTGCAAAAGAGTGAAACTGAAGAGAAGATAACATTTTCAGGGCGTTTTTCTAACCCTGAATAATTTTAAGGCTATTGTGACCTTTCAGATGTTTTTGTGGAATTTAGGGACTCAGTTGCACAACGTAGGTTGTGTTTGATCCCTTTGCTGTGCTCCTGACACACTGCAGCTATAAAGAGGCCTTGCTAACCATACCATTCCCACAGGTGAAGGGGAGGATGCTGAAGATGATGAGCAGAAAGGGCCTGAGCTGAAGCAGGCTTCCCGTCGGGATATGTACACCATCTGCCAGACAGCCGGGCTGGGTGAGGGCTGTGCTTTATCATGCTGAGCTGGCAGTGTGCTGTGGTCTGGCCCACATGCTCTTCTGGGTAGTGTGGCTTGAACCTCACTCATTTTAATGTTTTGGTTTGTTTTGTTTTTTTTCTCCCCAGATGGCCTGGCTAAGAAGTTTGGCCTGACACCTGAGCAGTTTGGAGAGAATCTCCGAGACAGTTACCAGCGTCATGAGACGGAGCAGTTCCCTGCAGAGCCCCTGGAGCTGGCCAAGGATTATGTGTGTAGGTCAGTGTGGGAGGATTTTTGTGGAAGTCCTGCAGACGTGACTCTGGGAAGGAGATCCAGGGGCATTTTCAAGTCATAAACCTTCGTGTTGCCTTTTTGTTTTCAGTCAGTTCCCAAGCCCTGAAGCTGTTCTGGAAGGAGCCCGGTACATGGTGGCTTTGCAGATAGCCAGGGAGCCTCTAGTCAGGCAGGTCCTGAGACAGACTTTCCAAGAGAGAGCTAAGATCAACATTTCACCAACCAAAAAGGGGAAGAAGGTAAGGAAGGGAGCCCTGACTCTTGTGGGTTGATTCAGGGAAGGATCTAAATAACATGCAAATGCTCATTTTTGCATCTTAAAACTTCTCCCACATTAGTGGCAACTCTGAATAAATCTTAAAGCAGCATGTGAGCTGGGCTGTTGCAGAGGCCAGCTCAGCAGCCTCTGTTTAGCCTCTGTGTTTCATCAGACCTGATTCTTGCTGTTGAGATGTTGCTTTCAGTTATTGCAATCACCTCTGTTTTTGTGGGACTGGGAATGAATTCCACTGTGTCCTGCTGGGGAAGGAAATGCAGACTGGCAGGCATGGGGGCGAGGGGATATTGAATAAAAACTGTCGTCTGCCTTGGAATACAGAAGGGTCTTTCTTCCTGAATGCTCTGCATGCATGCTGAATGTCTCTCTTCTCTCCCAGGATGTTGATGAAGCCCACTATGCCTATTCCTTTAAATACTTGAAGAACAAGCCTGTGAAGGAGCTGCGAGATGACCAGTTCCTGAAAATGAGCCTGGCAGAGGAGGAGGGACTGCTCACTATAGATATCAGCATAGACATGAAAGGAGTGGAGGGGTGAGTCCTCACTGCCCATGCCATCCGTGCCTTGGCAGAGCTCATTCATCCAGTCCTGTCGGGGGCTGCTAGGGCTCCTCAGTAACCCAAATTCCTCCTGGAAGTCATGGCTTGGAGGTTTCTTGCACCTTAAAGCCAAGAAGTCTCTCAGGGCCTGGCTTTTTTCTACATTTGAATGAAAACTTTAGATGTCTGGTTAAGTATGGCTTATTCATTTGAAGACAAACTCCAAAGTTTTTAGGATTTTTGCAAAAGAGGTTCATTTCTCTGTGCATCTGAGTAGCCACACTGCAATATGGGTGGGCTGGAGTGGCCATGGGCTGCCTCATGTTGCACTGATCAGGTCTCTCTGTGCTACCAGCGTGGCCTTCAGCCGTGGTAAGAGCAGAGCTTTTGCAGCTAAAAGAGTGTTTGATGGGAGGATGAACTCTTCTTTAAATTTTCCAGGCAGCTTGTTGAATCTGAGGTGCTCTTATCACATCCCTGTGCAGGAATCTGCCAGTGATGGTATCCATGCAGGCGTTTGGAGCCCTTCTGTATCTCCTCCTCTCATTTCTTGCAGTTATGGTAGTGACCAGACATATTTTGAGGAAATCAAACAGTTCTATTACCGGGATGAGTTCAGCCACCAGGTGCAAGAGTGGAATCGGCAGCGTACGATGGCCATTGAGAGGTCCCTCAACCAGTTTCTCTACGTGCAGATGGCTAAAGAATTGAAGAACAAGCTGTTGGTGGAGGCCAAGGAGTATGTTCTCAAGGTGAGACAAGGGGCAGGTGGGTTTGAGTCAGGGCTTGGTTTACACATGCAAACAGTCCTGCAGCGTGCTGGGGAGAGCTGCTGACAGGTCATAAGGAAGAAGGGGTAGGCAGGGGGCTGAGTCTGGTTCTCTCCCAAGAATGGAGAGATGAGCAGATACCTTGGTGAGAGGGAAGATGGGCTCCATCGTTCTGGAGAGCTGGTCCCAATCTGGACAGAATCTACTGTCTTGCTGCCTTGAGCAGTCCATGACCTTCCCTCCATAGAAGGGACGAAGCACCTGCAGTAGATGTTCTCACTCCTCTCTCCTGTTCTCCATCCTGCCAGGCTTGCAGCCGGAAACTGTACAACTGGCTAAAAGTATCTTCATACCGACCTGATCAACAAGTGGAGGAAGATGATGATTTCATGGATGAAAACCAAGGGAAGGGGATTCGAGTGCTAGGCATTGCATTTTCCTCAGCTAGGTAGGAAAAAGGAATTGTCTCTGGATCTGTGTTCAGCTTTAGCAGATCTCTGTCTGAGTGATCTCTCTTTCATAGGGACCACCCTGTGTTCTGTGCCCTTGTTAATGGAGAGGGTGAGGTTACAGACTTCCTGCGCTTGCCGCATTTCACAAAGAGAAGGAACGCCTGGCGTGAGGAGGAGCGGGAGAAGAAGGTGTGCCTTGGTGCAGCTATTGTTGAGATAAATATGAAATAGGAACCCAGGGCTGGTAGCTTGCTCACTACAGAAACCTTTTACTACTTTTCTACTCTGACTTGCCTTCACTTTGCTTTCCAGGCCCAGGATATTGAAACCTTGAAAAAATTCCTCCTGAACAAGAAACCTCACGTGGTGACAATTGCAGGCGAGAACAGGTGAGTGTTTGTGTTCTGCCACTTCCCAGTCTCCTTGCAGTACTTTCCTCATGCCTGTCTGTTTCACTGTTTCTGTCCCTGGTGTGAGTTAACCCATTGCATCTATCTCCAGGACCCAGCTTTGCACTGTCCCCTCAGTCCCCTTGCCCTTCTCTCCCTAGGGATGCTCAGATGCTGATGGAGGATGTAAAGAGAATTGTTCATGAGCTTGATCAAGGGCAGCAGCTGTCCTCTATCGGGGTGGAACTGGTGGACAATGAACTGGCCATCCTTTACATGAACAGCAAGAAGTCTGAGGTGAACCTTCTGTTATTCAAGCTAACCCTTAGTCTATTTCTTATTTGTGCTGTCTCCTCCTCCATTTGTTGTGCTGGCCCTAGCTTCTGTTATCCTTTACCTCATGTGGTATGTCTGCTAGTGATGTATTGATCTTAGGGTCAAACCAAAATGTCTTCTTATGGCTTCCCTGAAGAGGTGTACAAAGTAGATATTGACACAGTCTGAAATGAATCCTGCTCTGCTGGTTGTGTGGGGTTGTTTCATTATTCCTTGCAGCAGAATTCCTGGAAGCAATTATCAACTATATTTGCCCTGAGCATCAAATTCTTCCCTTGTTCCAGTCTCTGTCTGATTTGTGTTTGCTACTTGAGTTACAAAGTGTGAAAACAACATCAGAGTTTTCCTTCATTTTCTGTCCTCTTGCAGAATGAATTCCGTGATTACCCACCTCTGCTGCGTCAAGCTGTCTCCCTGGCTCGCCGCATTCAGGACCCCCTCATAGAGTTTGCCCAGGTCTGCAGCTCCGACGAGGATATTCTCTGCCTGAAACTCCACCCTCTGCAGGTAACTTGGACTTGTGGGATCCTCCTCTGGAGGAGGAAGTGGCCTGGGACAGTTTGTTGTCAAAGAAAAGTATTCCAAGTCAAACTAGCGCTTCTCCTTCCTGTCAGGAGCACGTGGTGAAGGAGGAGCTGCTGAACGCCCTCTACTGCGAGTTCATCAACCGTGTGAACGAGGTGGGGGTGGATGTCAACCGAGCAATCGCTCACCCTCACAGCCAGGCTCTGCTGCAGTACGTCTGTGGCCTGGGACCACGCAAAGGCACTCACTTGCTAAAGGTGAGGAGGCTTCTGTCCCTGCCTACAGAAACAAGGCATCCCCAGAAGTGTGCAAGTTGGCCTGTGCTGTTACAAGCTGAGGCACTGTCCCCTGTGCCAGATGCAGCTGACAGCTCCTCTGACATATTATCTCACTGCACCACCCCTGAAGCTCTGCATGGTCTTATGTCCTTGATAGACCAAGCAACTCAGCAGATACATTAATCCTAGCTAGTTCCTGAACCCATGGGAACAGATGCACTCCTGTGGTATCAAGACACCTCCATACTGTAGAAAACACAAGGGGAAAAAGCCAACTCTGAGAGTAGGAGCTGTTACATGTGGAGCCATCTCCTTTCGTACCATGTTGAGACACAGGCAGGGGCAACAATTTATGAGTTGTGATGGGTTTGGTTGTATCAGATGCCTTGAACACTGCAGTGTCTGGTGTGAGTCCTCAGCTTTACCTGGAGAATGTTTCTGTTGGAATAGCAAGGTTTTTTCTGTCACCTTTTTCTACAGATCTTAAAACAAAACAACACACGTCTGGAGAACAGGACCCAGCTGGTTACAATGTGTCACATGGGACCCAAAGTGTTTATCAACTGTGCTGGCTTCATCAAAATTGACACAGCCTCGCTGGGTGATAGGTGTGTGTGGGTTTGCTTTCAGTGTCACTTGGGGTATGGAGTGGAGTCTGTGTTCCCAGGAGTTTCTGTGTGGCCCCTCTGATTTCTGGCCAAGTTCAGGTATTGCTGGTTATTAATAAGATTCCTAAGGGAAGCTAAACTCGTGAAGCAATGTGAGCTGCAGGACATTAATTATACAGCTTGCTATGGTTTGAAAGACCCTTTGTGGTCAAGAGGAACTAAACTAAAAACAGGTCTTTACCATCATGGTTGTCATGCCTGTCCATCAGTAACCCACATGCTTCGTTTCTGCCTAATCCTATCAGTGTTTTCTTTTTCTGAAGTTTCCAACTTGAGGAATAACTCAGCAATTCAACTTCCTCTTAAACTGGTAGCAGTGCCAGGAAGTTTGTAGAGCATGAGGTTACTGGTAACTAAACAAGAGATGTGTGTTTGGAGGATAGAGAGGGAACCTAGTTTCTAAATCTTTAGCTGAGTGCTTTGCACAAAGGAAACACTTGCTGGAAATGTGCTTTCTGGAGGACTGGCACAGTGTCCTTCTTGCCTTTGAAAAGCACTCTGGGAAAGAACACTTGGCTGAATCCTTACCTTACAAGGTGCCTGGTTCCTGCAGGTTACAAATCCCTGACACACGGGGAGCAAAGTACAGGTTCCCCCAAAGACCTGGATGCAGACAGCTGCCCTGCCACAGCAATTTAGCAACAAAAAATTCAGTTTGTTGCACTGAGGGTAGAGGTGGCAAAGCACCATGCAGTCAGTAGTGGTGCTCAGCAGCATGGTTTATTACTGAGCTGAAGGAGGTGACTCTGAAACCCTGTAGAGTCCTTATCTGAACATTGCTTTGGTTGTGTTTCAGTACTGATTCCTACATTGAAGTCCTGGATGGATCTAGGGTCCATCCTGAAACCTATGAATGGGCAAGAAAAATGGCAGTGGATGCCTTAGAATATGATGAGTCAGCAGAGGATGCAAATCCTGCAGGAGCTCTAGAGGAGATCTTAGAGAACCCTGAGCGTCTGAAAGACCTGGATCTCGATGCATTTGCTGAAGAACTGGAAAGACAGGTGTGCTGGGGGCTCCTGGTGCTGAGAAACAGAAGCAAAGTTGTGCTGTCCAGCTCGGCTTCTCGTGTGTTACAGCTGATGACCCTGATCCTTTCTGGGAGCTGAACATTTAGCTGTTACTGTTGTAAAATATATAAACAGCCATGACCAGTACTCGGTGTCTGACAGTGGCATGTAGTAAAAGTGTATGGAAAGTACACCTGGGTGGAGGGAGGAAGGAGGCAGGAGTCAATAATTAGACTGCTTAAACTGTGTTCCATGAACTAAGCTAACGTTTTTCTGAATGTACTGGTACCTTAAACCTCCTGTGACTGGGTTCCACTGTTGGACAATACCCTCTTTTTAAAAGTTACTGTTTGATAAGTCCCTTGAATTCTTTCATAACTTACACTGGATTCCCTCCTCACCTCCTTCCTGCTGCTCATGGCTTTGTAACCTTTGAATACCCCACAGGGCTACGGCGATAAGCATATCACTTTGTATGACATCCGAGCTGAACTAAGCTGCAGGTACAAGGACCTGAGAACCCCATACCGTTCTCCAAACACAGAAGAGGTCTTCAATATGCTGACCAAAGAAACTCCAGAGACTTTTTATATAGGTACATCCCTGGTTTCTGTCATTCTGAGTTAGGCTGTGTAAAGGTGGGGCAGAGGGATGTTGGGATGGTGCTTTGGTTCTGTGTATGTGAAGCATCTTTTCAAGTATTTGGGTAGTCTCTTAACACCTTCATCCACAGCTACTTTAGATGGAAGGAACTGCCCAGCCCTGCAGTTGACATTCAGTTTTTCATTCTATCCTTCTCCTTTCCCATCACACCACAGGTAAAATGATCATCTGCAATGTGACTGGCATAGCCCACAGGCGACCACAAGGAGAAAGTTACGACCAGGCAATACGGAATGATGAAACTGGCCTTTGGCAGTGTCCTTTGTCAGGAGTCATTTTGTAGTGTCCTTAGGAGGCAAAGTATCAGAGCCCAGATTGTGTCTGCAGTCCCCAGGATCCCAACCTGAATGTGGCCTTTGGCTGCAAATATAACCTGTTAACACTTTTGATTTTTGATTGCCTCAATATAGTTTTGACAGATCCTTTATGGCTGCATTATGGACTTTGGTGAACTGGGCTAGGAGTGAAATGGAGCTGGTGCTGAGCTGACCAGTTCTTTGCAAATACATAAAACAGGCTGGTCTGTGGCCCAAGTCTGGGTTTTACACCAAGAAGCTGCCCATGACACTGAGAACAGAAGGTTGTTCTGCCACCTTCTCAATTTTAAGAACTTATCTGGACTCCCTGCTGCTTAATGGAGCTGTACTTGAGATCTCTTCTGAACACTGCTGAATTCCAGCCTTAGTAATCTCTGACTTAAAGCCCTATAGTGTTCATTAGCAACCAGCCTGTGGTTAGGTTCTAAAAACACTCTGACCTTCCTGATTGCAAAGCCCCACAAGCCAAGAACCAAAGAGGAAGATTGCAGTACTGAGTCACATTCATAGAACTCCTTTGTCGCCTTTTAGACTTGTTTGAGTGTGAGCTGCTGGCATTTTGACTTGTTTGAGTGTGAGCATTTTGTTTCCATGCTGAATGACTTTTCTTTTTGCCTTGCTCAAGGTTTGGAACCACTTTGACAGTGGTTCCTGCCCAGGTCAGGCCATTGGAGTGAAGACACGTCTGGATAATGGCGTTGCTGGCTTCATCCCAACAAAATTTCTTAGTGACAAGGTGGTCAAACGGCCAGAAGAAAGGGTGAAGGTATGAAAGCAGTGGATTTTCATGTATCCAGCAAGACCTGGTTGAGTATGGAGCTAGTACCAAATATTCAGACTTTGGTTAATAACATTGTTCCCTCAATTACTTTTTAAACCGTATTTTCCTTTAAGGACTTGAAACCAGCTGCACGTTCAGGTTCGGGTTAGCATCCTCCTCCCACTGTGCAAATCCTTTTGGCAGCTGGTGGAAACCATGTTAATCAGTTAACATGTTGCACTGCAGGAGGATTTATTACAGTCTGGCTAAAGTCTGGGTTTAGGAGACCAGAAGGCATTCTAATGCAGAGCTGCCCTTTGTTTTGAGCTCTCCAAAGAGTTCACAGCACTGCTGTTAAATATGCAAGGGTCACTTTCCTCTCTCATAACTTCTTTTTCAGACTCAGTTCATTTGTGGAGGTCAACAGAAATACTGGTCTTGGTCAGGGTAGGGTTTGAGGTTCTAAAAGAAACAGAATCACACATTTTTATCACACAATGAAATAGAGTTTTAACATCTTTGCAGTCTTTTGGGGTTCTCCTGACAGGCCATACAGCTGATGGATAATCCTCTAAACTCAGAGGTCTCAGCATTTCTTTCAAGAGCTGTTAACTTTACCATGGCTAACTGGACTAAGACATTTCAGGTTTTATGGTGGGGTTTTCTGTTCTCCATTTAATTAGAGCAGGTTTGAGTGTCTTCCACTCTGTTTCTGAACAGACTTAACTGCTTTCTTGCACATCCTGAAGTCCAGTTTTGCTGATGCTATTGTGAAGATACATAAAATAGCAAAATTAATTGTCCCTAGTCTCCAGAGATCTAGTTTTCTTATATGGTATGGAGTGTAGGTAGTAGATGTGCTGGAGAACTGCCCGTCTTCCCTTTCATCTTTGATTCTAGTAATCTTGGGGATAAGTTGATTTTCAGTTGGCATAGAAGGATCATTTTAAGAGGCTGTATCATCCTGAAGCATAGGAGCTTATTTGTACTTCCTGATTGGCAGTGTGACCCCACACAGATCTCTCTGTAGCACAAAGAGGCTGGCACATCATCCATACTGCCCAATCAGCATTGCCTGTCCCTCTCCTGCAGGTGGGAATGACTGTTCACTGCAGGATTATGAAGATTGACATTGAGAAGTTCAGTGCAGACCTGACCTGCAGGACCTCAGACTTGATGGATAAGAACAATGAGTGGAAACTGCCTAAAGACACCTACTATGACTTTGACTCAGAAGCTGCAGATCACAAGCAGGAAGAAGACATGAAAAGAAAGCAGCAGCGGACAAGTGAGTCTCATTTTTCTCTCCCTCATAGTGCCATCCTTCCCAGGGAGCTTCAGGAGAATAAGCACAGTTAGACATAGACTTGGAGTACAGCAGGTCCTCCTGGAAGCCTAAACGCTCCTCTTTGTCCTCTAGCATACATCAAGAGAGTAATTGCTCACCCATCATTCCACAACATCAGCTTCAAGCAAGCTGAGAAGATGATGGAGACCATGGACCAAGGGGATGTGATTATTCGACCAAGTAGCAAAGGGGAGAACCACCTGACTGTCACCTGGAAGGTGAATGATGGGATTTACCAGCATGTGGATGTCCGAGAAGAGGGCAAGGAGAACGCCTTCAGCCTGGGCTCCACACTTTGGATTAACACAGAGGTAAGGGCCCTGCAGAACATGCCTGGGAAGGACTTGGTGGGGAAGGAGAAGAACCTTTTTGGCAGGGACAGGTTGGCACCACCTTCCCATCCCTGCAGCTGCTTTCAGGCTGTTGGACAGTAACTTCCATTGCAGTTTTTCAGATTCTTGGATGATTCTCACCTTTTTGGTTTTTTCTTAAAGCATCCAGCCTTGCTGTGCAGCATGTATGACTGGGAGCTTTATGCTAAGGTCAGAGTTCCTCATCCTGCACCCTAAATACCTCTTTAAATGTGTTTGTTCAAAGGAGTTTGAAGACCTGGATGAAATTGTCGCTCGCTATGTCCAGCCAATGGCTTCTTTTGCCAGAGACCTATTGAATCACAAATACTATCAGGACTGCAATGGTGGAGACAAGAAGGTGAGCCTGTCCCAGGCTGGAGTAGCTTGTGTGGGAGATAAAGGAGCATAGTATAAGTTTCTTTGTCTCAGGACAGGTCATAAACTCTTTGAGTCTGGTGCGAGCTGCTGCTGGACTGAGCTCTTTGATCTCCCACTTGTTACTTAGAATCCTGGAATCATTTTAGTTGGAAAAGATTTTTGAGATCATTAAGTCCAACTGTTAACCAGCTTGGCAGTCACTTCCCAACTGTAGGTCTCAGGGAGATTGTCTCAGAGCAGTGGATTTAGGACATGGGAGTGTGGTGTGCTACAGCTGTCTGCCAGAGCAGCAGAGGGTTGCCCTGCCAGCAAATACCACTGAAGGGGGGGGGGGTTGGCTTTCTGTGACCTGGTGACATTTGCACACCAGCCCCACACAGAACTGGTGCAGTTGGTGGATTGCTGGTGTCAGGACTGGGGGAAAAAGGGCTGACCACAGCATGGGGACAGATACTCACAGGCTCTGGGTGTTGCTAAAAATCCAGGTTCTTGTTGAACATTTCTCTTCTCTTTCCTGCTCTCTCAAATTAGAAGCTGGAAGAGCTGCTGATAAAGACCAAGAAAGAGAAGCCAACATTTATTCCCTACTTTATCAGTGCCTGTAAAGATCTACCTGGAAAATTCCTCCTGGGATATCAGCCTCGTGGCAAACCAAGGTGAGAGGCAAGCCCAGCAGCTGCGTCTGGGTACTCAGTACCACACCTCAAGTCATCTCTGCCAGTTTCTCTTCCAGCTCTGTCAGTATCCCCACAGGTCAGGCCTCCCTTACCCAGAGTTTGGCCTCCTGACAATATTGTATTCACTGCTCCTCACAGGATAGAGTATGTGACAGTGACACCAGAAGGATTCCGCTACCGGGGCCAGGTCTTCCCTACTGTGAATGGGCTCTTCCGATGGTTTAAGGATCATTATCAGGACCCTGTTCCAGGTGAGCACCCCAAAACCTGAGTGACTCAGCTGTTGGTTTCCTGCCTGCACACAATAGGGACAGTTATTAAAGGATGATTTCATGGATCTTGTCCCTGGAACGTCTGCTAGGATTTTCTATACGTGGGAAATTTCAAAGCAATGCTCAAGTGTTTGGCTTCCATAGAGAGCTGAGTGGGCCGTGCAGCAAAGGCTGGGCTTGTCCCTTTTGTCTCCACAGGACTCCCCCACCACACAATCCTACACACACCATTGCCTGGTGACATAACATCTCACCATTACAAGTGTTGCCTGTAGTTTTTCAAATCCTAAATTTCAGGCCAAAAGCTGCTCTTCTGTAAGAACTCCTCTATCTCTCTGGGTTTATATTTTATACAGGTATTACCCCAAGCAGTAGCAGTCGGACCAGGACTCCAGCTTCCATTAATGCTACTCCAGCTAACATTAACCTGGCAGGTCAGTATAAGTCTTTCCTCATGGGAATTTGGATGCAAGCTTCTTCTCCAGGTTCTTCTGTTTCTAACCTGATGTGTCTTTCTTGCAGACCTGACCCGTGCAGTGAACGCTCTACCACAGAATATGACCTCCCAGATGTTCAGTGCCATCGCTGCTGTGACAGGCCAAGGACAGAACCCAAATGCCACCCCTGCTCAGTGGGCATCCAGCCAGTACGGCTACGGAGGCAGTGGAGGTGGCAGCAGTGCATACCACGTAGGTGACACTTCAGTCTCTGAGAGGGGGTGCTGGTGGTGCTAGGAGCCATCCCATGGGAGCTGACTTGGAAGCCAATGGAGTCACTCGTTACCTGGGATCATCCAACACTTGTTGTGTCCTTGTGGGTACTGCACAGGAGTGGGCCTGGTCTTTAGACCAGATTTCTGCTCAAGCATTGGAACAGGCTGCCCAGGGCTGTGGTGGAGTCACAATCCCTGGAAGTGTTCAAAAAACATGTAGACATGGCAATTCAGGATATCATTTAGTTAGCATGGTAGTTTTGGGTTGACAGTTGGACTGATGATCTTAGAGGTCTTTTCCAGCCTTAATGATTCTGTGATTCTTCTTGCCTCCTGTGTCTGAGGAAGTAAGACACACCATACAGTCCTGCTCTGCAGAGACCTGAAGCAAGGAGCAGATGGGTCTGGCCCCCCCAAGGACTGCAGCAGGG
>JAAWXA010000036.1:2723361-2737004 GCA_038090715.1 Florisuga fusca
GTGGGGGGGTGGGATCCAGTGGTGCGGGCACACGGCCTTCCAATTGTGCCCCCAGTTGGCAACCTGAGCTGGCAGTGGAAGAGATTAGCTGGGGAACTATGTGCTGAGCTTGCAGAGCTTTTCAGATCAGTGTGCTAATCTCCGAGCTGCACCGGCAGGTGAACACCTCAGCCTGGCCAAACACCCGGAGGCTCAGCAGGGAATAAGAGGGAATTGGCTGAGTTTCAGCTCACACTGAAGTCTTTCCTCATGGGTGCTGGTGCCTACCACCTCACAGCCCACCCCACAAGCTCCCCAGCTGACTCCAAGGCCAAATCCATCTGCAGGACTGAGGTGCCTGGGTACAAACAACACACCCAGCCCTTAGAGAGACCTGATGAAGAGGTGCTGCAAGACAAGGCTTGCAGGGAAGAGTGATCCTCTTTCAGACCACCTTGGGAGGCTTTCGTGGAGTTTGGCACAGTAAATGCTGAGACAGGGATAGGCAAGGAGTGTGGATAACCTGGCGTGTTAATCATCAAAACAATGTAAAGGAAAAGGGAGGTGAACACTGGGAGGCAAAGAAACTAAGTACTCCATTGGGCAAACAGTGATCCAGTCAGCTTGGGATAGGGGAGGGAGCCATCTTGGGAGCTGCTCTAGCCCACAGGGGAAGAATTCATCTGTTCTTCGTGCCCACTGCAGGACATCATTCCTGATGGCTTGCCCCAAGTGTCTCCTGTGCCCATCTCTTATGGCCATTATCTTTGCTTGGCTGAAGCATCTCCCCTTGTACCCTGGGTGGGGTGAACAAGGCTGTCTGGGGTGGTCCTGGTTTGTCCTCTGTCCCCTCACACTGTCTGCTCTCTGCAGGTCTTCACGACTCCAGCACAACAACCGGTGGCCACCCCTCTGATGACCCCCAGTTATTCCTACACTACTCCCAGTCAGCCAATTACAACACCCCAGTACCAGCTCCAGGCCAACACCACACCCCAGTCCACCCAGTCCCAGACACAGCAGCCATCCTCCAGCTCCAGGCAGAGGCAGCAGCCAAAGTGAGTGGCTCCAGCACTGGGTGCATGTATCCATCTGTGTAATCTTGATTGGTTTTGTGGATTTGTGTGTAACCCCAGCATTAACCTTCCTGCACAGGACCCTTTGGGAGGGAGAGCAGGGAAGCTCTCCCATTCACATGTCTCACCTGCTGCCTGTGTTTTTGCAGGACCAACAGTCATGCTGCCATCGACTGGGGGAAGATGGCCGAGCAGTGGCTCCAGGAGAAGGAGGCTGAACGGAGGAAACAGAAGCAGAGGTTGACTCCTCGCCCATCTCCCAGCCCCATGATTGAGAGCACGCCCATGTCCATCGCGGGGGACGCCACGCCACTGCTGGATGAGATGGATCGATAGGACCCGACCCCCCGACCTCTGCTCTCTTCTCTTAGGAAGGGGAAGGGAGAGTGAACAGTTAAAAAACAATTTCCCTTCCCTAAGCCACGTAACTCCTGTTTTATACGTCGTGAAATAATGGGAATTGACTCTTGGTGACGTGCACCTGAGCGAATGAATAGACTTGGCAGGGCTAGTCTAAATATATATACTATATATATATATAAAAATATATCATAGGAAAGGACGCTGCAGTGGTCTCTGCATTCCGGGCCCTCGTTCACCACTTTGGAAGCTCACCAAATGAATTATGAGGTCAAACAAGTCTGT
The DNA here is from genome assembly GCA_038090715.1 of Florisuga fusca. Lineage (NCBI taxonomy): Eukaryota > Metazoa > Chordata > Aves > Apodiformes > Trochilidae > Florisuga > Florisuga fusca. Next base: position 2,725,062 of record JAAWXA010000036.1, read on the forward strand.
CCTTGTACACCCACAGCAGTCTGCTTTCGCCACAAAGACTGGGAAGCAAACCTAGCTGCAGGTGCAGACCATCAGCCTGGAGTGAGCCTGTTCCGTTTGGATTCTTCTAAACCCTGACTGTCACCTCTCCCAGCCTTGAGAGCACAAAGCCAAGTCAGGGGGGTTGTGACAAGCAACAGTTCTCCAAAAGTTTCTGTTGTCATTTGCTCTGTGTTCTTGTGTGTAACGGGCTCTGCGCAGCCTGTGCCAACCCCCTGTGTTGGTAGGGGTCTAGCACAGCAGCTCGGGGTCTTGCCAGAGAGAAATGCTGTTGTACCAAAGGCTTGCTCTCTCCTCTGGCTTCTTCTGGAACAATATTTATTTAGTTTTGATTTTATTATTGTTTGTTGTTTTTTTTTTAAATCAGACTGCAAAGCAAAGCGCCAGCCAGTGGCAGCTTTCCCGAGCACGGGACAGACACATGGGCTAAAACACTGCGAGAGCAGCTGTTCCTGTGGCAGAGAACACAGAGCTGCCACAGGTGCATGGCATCCTCCTCCATATCTGCTCAACCCTGACCAGTTGTAACCAAGAAGGTTGAATAAATAACATTTCGACTGAATGCTAGTCAAGAGGTTTTCTGCCTCTGTGCCCTGTGCTTCGTCTCTGCCCTCTTAGCAATGGATTTGCTTAGAAGCAGCATTCACTGGTAGAAGTCCAGTCTCTTCTCCTTCCTTTGTTGCTTGGAGTTGCCCTCCCTGTGCTGAAACTTTTCATGGAGAAGCTGATTCCTGTTGAGCTGATCAAGAATAATGTCTTGATTTGAATGTGCCATACAGAGACGTGGCACTGACATCCCAGGCAGCTCATGGAGACCCAGGTTTCTGACCAGGAGAGGTACTTGGGGGGCCTGGGAGTGTTGCAGTTAATGCACATAACTCTGGTTGTGTCCCAGACAGCCCGCTGCAGTATTGCAGGGGGACTGCCAGCACTGGGAGACATTTCTGAACTGGAAAGTTCCTGCTGCATACACTTTCCCCTCTCCTGCTTTTGTTAGTAGGGATTTTCTATGGAAGCAGAGTCTTTGTTCCTTCCAAGTGCTTCTGGTCAGCCTCCCCTAGCTAGGAAATGAGCAAGAACAGCAGATCTTAAGAAACAAAGATCTTTTTTGCATGTAAATGCTCCTGAAGAATGGCAGCAACCCGGGAGACCGAGCAAAGCTCTTTCAACAGAGAAATGCAGGTCCTGGCTTCCTCCATCCCCTCACCAGTACTGGGGGGCTCACACAGTCCTGTTCCTCCCCTGCAACCTCACAGGTTGGGCTGGAGGACCGTGCTCCAGGGCTGGCAGCTGCCGAAGTTGTGGGTGTATTAACCTTATGCTATTTTTTTTTCCTATTTTATTTTATGAAACTCTGACAGGAATTTGACTGGGAGCAGCTCCTTACTAGGGATGTGTCGGACTGGCATGGGGAGGGGCTAGTTGTGTGTTGTCGGCTCCTTTTTTGGCTTTCTTTTGTTTTTAGTTTTCCCTGACCGTCAATAAAAAAATCTACTTTTGGGAAGCTGCCCTCCTGCCTGTGCTTCCAGCTCTGGTGCTGTGGTGGCTGCAAGGACTTTGCACCCAGTGGCTCCTCGGGAGAGGCTGGGATGCCTCTCCACAACCTTGCTGCACAACCACCCCCCACTCTAGGCTTTTGTGATCCACTTATTTCAGGGATTTGGGATTGTACCACGTGCTCCTCCAGCTTTTTCAGGTTCTGGAATTCAGAGCTGGTGCAGGAAGATCTTTCTAGTGGCCACACGGGGTAGGAGAGGGGAGGCTGTGCCAAACTCACTCGGAAGTGTTCTACAGGCGTGGATGGCAATGTCCCCATCTCTGGGCACTGCCCTCAAACTTGTTGCTACAGGAGCCCAGTTTTTGGTGAAAGGATTGGGCTGTGATCACAATCCACCAAGCAGGGATGTGGGCAGCTTGCATTTGCCTTTGTCCCAGAACTGGAAAAGCTGCTCTGCTGTCTCTTTCCAAAGAGTTCCTGTAGGCAGATTGAGGAGCATCTGGGGAGGGACAAGGCCCCTCGCTGCCATTACTGGAGGCTGGAGAAGGAGCTGATGTTAGTGCAGAACCCTGAGCTCCTCCCAGCCAAAGAAAAGGCAGTGGTTTAAAAGAGGAGAGAGCTGGGTTGGTGGAATTCATTAACTGCTTCTCCAGTAGCCCCGGGGAGCTGGAGCTCAACCAGCTGTAGCAGGGAGCTGAAACCAGGGCTCTGCCCTGTGCCAGCATGGGGACAGGAGCTGTGTCCCCAGCCAGAGCAGCAACTCGCCCTCCCCCATGCCCAGGAAGATGATGTGAGCTGGTGGGAGCAGTGAGGAGCAGTTCAAACCCACCCAATAGCCCCCTCCAGCTCCAGGTGCTTCCCCCCCACAGTCCCACCAGCAGGATCAGCCCTGGCATTTCCCCTGGATGCCACCCCCAGATCCTTTTACCCCCCACAGAGACAGGGCTGAGGCTGCACCATCTGCTTGAGCAAAAACTTTATTACACAGCCAAGACCCATGCAGGGGCAGTCAGGGCTCTGCCTCCATGTTGATTTTCAGCCTCTTCTTTCTGTTTCTCTCCTTCCTCCTCCTCCTCTTCCCACTGGCGGTGGGGACAGGGGATGGGGAGTCTGGGGTCACCTCCCTACCTGAGTCCTGCCATGCTGGGGCATCACTCAGGATGGTGTTGGCTGCTTTCCCTGAGTCCAGGGAGGCCCAGGGGTCCTGCCCTGCAGGGACAATGGCTGCAGGATGGCTCAGCTCCCTGTTTTCAGAAGGTTTTTTCTTTTTCAGGCTTTTCCCCTTCTTTTTCTTGCCTTTCTTCCTCCCCTTCCTCTCCTTCTTGGCTGCCTTGTAGGGGGGCAGTGGGTGAGCAGGCACATGTTGCTCCAGTGGGTTCTCTCCTTCACCCGTACTGCTCCATGAGGGGCTCAGAGGGACCCCCCTGGGTATTGCTGCCCGGTCGATGAGCTCCCCACCAAACTCATACAGCACCGGCTCCCTGGGCACGGCGATCGCCACCGTGTTGTACGATTTGCACCTGCAGAGAGCAAGGAGGTGAGGCCAGCCCTGGTGGGGCCAAGCAGATGGTGGTGGAGGGGGGACACACACTCACCAGATGTAGAGGTAAGGCTCTACGCACTCCTCCTTGTAGGTGAATTCGAAGCAGGGCACCTGGATGACGTTGAAGAAGGCCTGGCCCACCACCCGCGAGGCCGTGTCGTTCACTCGCTGCAGGCACTCCTTCAGCCTGCCATGGGGCACAGCTGGGGTTGGGGGGGGCTACTGGAGGGGCTGGGATCCCCTATTCCCCTCCCCTGCCCCCAGGATGGAAGGATGCCGTGGGGCACAGCTGCTCACCTGCGGTCACAGTCGCAGTGGCTGATGGTGTGCCAGCGCAGGTTGCGGTACCCGTAGCGGGCGGTGAAGGGGTGGATGACGTGCTGGCAGTGGTCATGGTCCCGGCAGCACCGGTCCGTGTCCCGGTGCTCCCCTGAAGAGCAGGTAGGGAGTCAGGCAGGGCTGGAGGGAGGGGCACACTGGGGCTGGGGGATGAACTGGGATTGGGACTGGAAGTAGATTGGCTTGAGATGGGACTGGAATTGCACTGGGATGGGGAGAGGCTGGGACAGGACCAGTGTTTGGATGGGGACAAGGCTGGCACTGGGATGGGATGGGATGGGATGGGATGGGATGGGATGGGATGTGCACCAGTACCATAGTGGAGAAGAGATGGGGACTAGGCTGGGATCAGGATGGGAACCAGGACTGGACCAGGACCAAGAGTGGGACTAGGCTGTTATCAGGGTAGGGACTTGGAATGGACCAGGTTGGACCAACACTGGGATGGAGACCATAATGGGAGCAGGATGAATCGGGGATCAGGCTGGGGACAGAGAATGGATCAGGACTGGACCAGCACAAGGATGGGGATAACGATGGGACCAATCTGGGGACCAGGATGGACCAGCCTTGTGATGGGGACAAGATACAAATGAATTGGGATGGGACTGGACCTGAGGTGGGGACTGAACTGGGACAGGTAGAAATTGAACTAGCATGGAGATGGATGGGGATTGGAGTGAACCAGTACTGGGATGGGACTGGGCTAGGATTGGTGGGGATTGAACCAGTACTGGGATGGGATAGGAAGGGATGGGTGGGGTGAGATGGGATATGATAGGATAGGATAGGATAGGATGGGATGGGATGGGATTTGGGACAGGATGTGATGGGATGGGATGGGATGGGATGGTGGGGAGCAGATGGCAGCTGTCCCTCTGCACTTACCCAGCTGCTCATAGGCATCCGCGTTGCTCCCCGCTCCACACCACAGGGTCCCGGGGTAGGTGAGCCCGCGGCGGACGCGGGTCCGTCCCGGCGGGTCCGCTCCAGCTCCGGGGGCGGCTGCCAACAGCGGAGGGAGGAGTAGGAGGAGGAGGAGGAGGAGGAGGCGACGGAGCAGCCCCGGGGTGCACATGGCCCCGCGCCGATCGCTGCCCGGGGGCCCCCTTATAGTTCCGCGCAGCCCGCCCACGCGGGGGGGCTCGCCACGGCACCGTGCGGGGTACTCCCGCAGAGCCACGGTGTTGGAGCCGCTCCCCGGAGCCGCGGCGCATCCCAGACCGGCAGCCCGCGGAGAAGGGGTTACCCCTCCCGGTGGGGCCGGGCCCCGTTGCTGTGGCAGCCGGTGGGGTGATGTGCCGGGGACCGGTAATGTGCCGGCCCCAACGCCCCCGCCCCATGACGCACCGGCCCTCACAGGACCCCCGGCCCCGCGGCAGACCCGAAGGGAGAAGGATGCTCCTTGTGTCCCCATGTGCCACCCCACGGATGTTCCCCGTGCCCAGCAGAGCTGCTAGCGCTCGGCCCCTGTGGCTGTGTCCCTTCCACAGAGCCCCTTGGCACTCCAGACATGGATCTGGCACAGCAAGTGGCTGGGAAAGCCAATGCTTGGCCAGGCAGGATGGTGCCCCAACACCCCAAGGGGGGTGTGTGTGGCCACAGAAAGTCCCCATGCTGCCCAAGACCCACAGGCTGCAGAGCTGCACCCTGAGCATCACCCCAGCTTGCTGACCCCCACACCCGGGGGGTGCCTCGGGCACCATGCCACACGCACCATGCCCTGGCAGGGCTGGAGCACACAGCTGGGTGCTGGGGATACCAACACGGGATGTGAATGTCCCTGCCTTGGTGTCCTGCCCTGCCTTGTCCCCGCCAGGGACAGCAGAGTCTGGTGGGGTCACATCACAGGCTCCTGCCTGGCACCATCCCAGGGCTGGCTGATGGTGCTGGCACAGGCCCCGTGCCACAGGGGCCAGCCCAGCTCAGCTGTTGCTGTCTGTGACACTCCCCGTGACAGTCACTCTCCCTTTACAGTCCCGCTCAGCTCAGTCTCACCACCAGCACCCAGGTATGGAGAAGACTCGGGCACACTGGGCCCCCGGGGTGGCCACATGTGGGGTGGGGGGCCCCATGGAGACCTGTGGGAACTTCTGTTGGGGGGCCTCACCCTTGTTGCCTGCTCAGTGCTCACAGTGCCTGCACATGGACCTGTGCCATGTCCCTGCCACCCGGGAGAAGGGCTGGTACCTGTCACTGATGGCCTCCAACATCAAAGGTCCCAACTATGCCTGGCTGGACCCCTCCCGGCTCTACTGCCACCCGCAAGTACCCAGTGTCTGGGGTGGATGGCACCCACGGGGGTGCTGGGGTGGGCTGCAGCTCTGTGGGGCACCCAGCTGTGCCCAAGGGCACGGGGCTGCAGGTGGCCACAATAGGCTGCGGGCACACAGCACTGCTGCTCTCCCCCCAGGGCTTGCAGGACTGCCTGGCCGACCTGCTGCAGCCCTTCCAGGGAGACCCCATTGACATGGTGGCTGGCATCGATGCCATGGGCTTCATCCTGGGTGAGCAGAGACACGGGTGAGCCCAGGGTCCCTGTCCCTCATCCCTGCAGGGGTTGATGGTGCCGTGTCCACCCCCCAGGTGCTGCCACCGCTGCCAGGCTGCAGAAAGGCTTCCTGGCCATCCGCAAAGCTGGACACCTCTGCGTGCAGACACTGACACAGCCCTACACCGACTACTCAGGCCGAGAGAAGGTGATGGAGGTCCGCACCGATGCTATCTCACCAGGTGAGCTCCTGCCTTGGCTGGGGGGAGGGCTCTCAGAGTGGGCACCGGGCACTCAGCTCCTCTGTCCCATCCCAGGTCTGCGCATCCTGCTGGTGGACCAGTGGGTGGAAACGGGGGGCACCATGCGAGCGGCCATCCAGCTGGTGGAGCGTCTGGGGGGGGTCGTGGCAGGTAGGAGGGGAGAGCCAGGGCACCCCCGGGTTGTACCCATGGCTGCGGTGTGATCACCATCCCCATACCCTGCGGTGCTGAGCCCCATCCCTGTGTCTCCACAGGCGTGGCTGCCATCTGTATCGAGGACAGCGAGGGCGGGCGGTGGATCCAGGAGCGTTACAAGTGCTCCCACTGCATCCCTCCCCGCCTGCAGCACTACTTTGACCGCCACCAGTTTGGCTGGGAATGATGAGAAGACTGCAGTGACCTGTCCCCCCACGTCCCCAGTGGGGCTGCTGGCTCTTTGGGGCTGGAATTCCCAGAACATCCACTACCTAGTTGGGCTTTTGCCATACCCAAGATGGCCACCCCCAACAAAATCACAGCCATCCTCCCCTGGCTCTCTCATCCCACCAGGGGGCTGTGCCCAGAAGACCCCCCCATCCCATCCCCCAGCCCCACACCTTTCTTAAAAAGCATAAAAAATGTTTTATTAAGACAAATAGGAGCCCAGGGGCATCACCCCCTCTGAGCAGTACCTGGGTTTGCATAGGTAAGGGAGCTGAATGGAGCTCCTGGCTGTGGGTGCTTGGGCAGCCAGGGGGCCAGGGGGGGCTGGGGGACCAGGATGGCTCCCCAGGGCCCCTCTTTGGTCCAGGGGTGTGAGCAGGGGTGGGTCCAGGGGCTGTCCCCTCACTGGCAGCACTTGGGTTTCTTGCGGGGTGCCGACAGGTACAGGTCACTCTCGTTGCTGCTGATCCCTGGAGGGACAAAGGGAGGGAAGGAAGGTGGGTGGAGGTAGGGGGGCAAGGAGGGATATCCACACAGGTCTGGCCAGGGGTACTCACGCACGGTGTCACCGATCTTGCGGGTGCTGCTGCGCTCCAGCTCGGCCAGCACGCTGCTCTCGAAGGTCAGTGCTGCCACGCGGAAGAAGAAATCCCGCACGTTCTCCCCTGCCACGTGGGATGAGACCCCCTGAGTGTCCCCTCACCTGGCTGAACCCCACAGTCTGCATACCCCCACCTGGCCAGGAACCCACCAGTGAGTGAGGAGACAGCCCAGTACTCTGCCTGCATCTCCTGGGCCACCTTGAGAGCATCCTTCTCCATCAGGCTGTACTGTGCTGGCGTCTGCCGAGTGAGCCAGGAGTGGGTGGGTGACAGGGACAGTCCCACCAAGTCAGGGCACAGGTAGCCCACAGGGTGGGGGACACACTCACACTCAGGTCCTTCTTGGAGCCCACCAAGAAGAGGATCACGTTGGATGGGTCATTCTCCTTCAGGGCATCAGCCAGCCACTGCCTGTGTGGGACGCTGTCACCAGTGCTGCTGGCTCTTGCTCGCACATCAGCAGCACACCCGCTCCAGCCCCACTCCCACCTCTCTCCATCCATCCCCATCCTCCACCATGCTTGTCCCTGGTACCACCAGGGACTCAAGTCACCTACCGTGTGTGCTCCAGGGATGCCACATCGTTTACATCAAAGACAATGACAATGGCTGGGGAGGAGAAAGGGTGAGATGGGGAGTGGGTCAACTGGTGGGGTGGGACATGGTGAAGTAGGACACAGTGGGGACTTCACCTTGTGCTCCCCGGTAGTAGGTGGAGGCGATGCACTTGAAGCGCTCCTGGCCAGCAGTGTCCCACCTGGGGGAGGTGGAAGGTGAGAGGGAGCCACAGGGTTGTGGGGGGTGGGGGAATTGGCACCCACTCACAGCTGCAGACTGAAGGGAACCCCCAGCACCTCGAACCGCTCCATCTCAAAATCCACCCCGATGGTCGCCTTGTAGTTCCTGTCAAAGGTGTCCTTGCAAAACCTGGGGGGGCACAGACAAGTGTGTCATCGTCCCTAGGACCTCCCAAGACCCCATCACTGAGGGCTCAGTGCCCCTCACCCTGGGGGGTGACAAGCACCAGAGTCTGGTGAGCACTGGGATCAGCCCAAGGTGTTGCTGCCCTTTGGAGGGGGTGGGGGTCTCTGCCCCTATGTCCCCCCCACATGCAGAGCCTCTTGGGGAGGGGGTCCTGTTACCGGTTAATCAGGCAGGTCTTCCCTACTGAGAGGTCTCCCACCACAATGATCTTGGAGATCTTGAACCTGCAGGGCAGGAGGATGCACAGCCACTGAGTGGGTCAGGGGGCTTCCCCCCACCCAGCAAGCCCTGGGGGCAGAGGAGTTCGTGGGGTGGGCGGGTGTCACCCCATAGCCTCCCCATGCCCAGCAGCCCCCCTGCAGCCTGTCTGTCCCGCCCTGCTCAGCCCAGACCACCATGTGGGTGTCCCCCGTGGGCCCCCCCCCACTGCATTCCTGCGTCATGACGCAGAGCTCGGCACACGCCGGCAGCCACGCGGCGCCGATGCTGGGGACCCCCACCAGGACTGGGGTGGGGGGCACAGTACCCGCCGTCACCACCCGTCNACGCCCAGGGCCCCCGCTGTCCCCCCCACCCCTGCTCACCGGGGGCAGGTCGGCGATGACCCTGTCCCTGCGGACCGGAGCCAGCACGTTCATCATCCCGCGGGGCCGCCTGGGTGGCCGGGGGGAGCGGGGACGGGCTAAGGGGCCACCGCGAGGGCTGGGGACAGGGGGAGCGGTGATGTTCCCGTGTCCCAGCTGTCCCCATGCACAGCATCCCGTAATACAGCTGTCCCTGTGTCCCCAGGTGGGGCTGTCCCCTTGTCTCCGTTCTCTCCGCATTCCCCGGGACGTAGCTGTCCCCCCGTCCTGACTGTCCCCTTATCCCTCAGCATGGCTGTCCCCGTGTCGCTGCCACCCCCAGTGTGGCTGTCCCCACGTTCCAGCCGTCCCCATGTCCCCAGGTGTAGCTGTCCCCACACTCCAGGGCGCAGGTTTTCCCATGTCCCAGACATCCCCCAAGTCCCTGCACACCCGGACCCCACTGTCCCCGTGTCCCAGCTGAAGTGTGGCATCCCAGTATGTAGCTCTCGCTTTGTGCGAGGGGTCCCCATGTGGCGGTCCCCCGGACCCCGTGTCCCACTTCCCCCAGGTGTGGCTGTCCCCATGTCTCCCCCAACCCCGTGTCCCACCTCCCCACGCGTGCCTGTCCCCGTGTCCCATCCATCCCCAACGTTTTCGTATCTCTCCTGTCCCTGTGTCCCACCCATCCTAGTGTCCTCATGTGTGCCTGTCCCTATGTCCCCCCATCCCCGTGCACGTCCATACCCGTGTCCCAACTCTTCCCGCCGTGTCCCCCCACCTCGTGTGCCCCCTGCACGGTCCCCACCGTCCCCAAACACGTCCCCACGCCTCATTCCAGTCCACGGCCAAGCCCTCCCCGCCCCATCCCGTTGCCCTTCCCGGGGGTATGATGTGAGGGAGGCGTCCCCGTTACCGCGAACCTCCCGGCTCCGGTAGAGGTGCTCGGTGCTGCACTCCTAGCCCCGGAGGAACGGGCGTCCAGGCCACTCCCCAGGTGTAGCTGTCNGAGGCGGGGGGGAACACTTCTGAAAAACCTTACTCCCCCAGGGTGCCTGTGTGCGCGGTGAGGTCGGGCTGAGCGGTTTTGGGGGTGACGGCGGGCTGCGGGCCGGTGCTGGGCTGTGGGCACGTGGAGGTGGCGGGAGGGGCCTGTACCGGCGGGCCCGGTGCGGTTCTCTGAGGGAGGGTGAGCCCCCAGCGCGGTGTGGAGACTCTGGGGGAGTGGGAATGGGAGAGGGAATGAGTGCCCCTGGTCGCTGGTGGGATGGGAGATTGGTTCGTTGGGAGAGGGGCGGGAAGAGGGAAACTGAAACTCTGTTGGGGCTTTGAGGCAGGTCTTGGTTGGCTCTTTGGAGAGGTCCTGTTCGCTGAGTTGCATGATAGGGGAAACCATGGCCCGTTAGGGGAGCATGTGCTGGTCCTGCAGAGCCGGGTTGTGCTGACTGAGCTGTTGTTGTAGCTGTGCCTCCGAAGACAGAGGCAAAGGCCAAGGCACTGAAGGCCAAGAAGGCCGTCCTGAAGGGGGTCCACAGCCACAAGAAGAAGAAGATCCGCACGTCCCCCACGTTCCGCAGGCCCAAGACTCTGCGGCTGCGGCGACAGCCCAAGTACCCCCGGAAGAGTGCCCCCCGGAGAAACAAGTAGGTGTGGGGTGGGGGCTGGGGTGGGACCTGTGCCTTGCTGCAGGTGCCAGGGTGTGACCTTGCTCCTGCCCAGCACACACCTTGGTGGCAGAGCAGTGGGTGCTTGGGGTGCAGGTGATGATTTCAAGCGACCAAAGCCTGAGAGTTGGTGATTAGAACTTTTTTGACAACTGATGCATCCCAAAGAAAGCTCATGGAGCGCAGAGGTTACGTCTGCCAGTCTCTGTTGACCATAGGATCTCTCTCCTGCAGGCTGGACCATTATGCCATTATCAAGTTCCCTTTGACCACAGAATCAGCCATGAAGAAGATTGAGGATAACAATACCCTGGTGTTTATTGTTGATGTCAAGGCAAACAAGCACCAGATCAAACAGGCTGTCAAGAAGCTGTATGATATCGACGTGGCCAAGGTCAACACATTGATCAGGTGAGAATGGGGCAGAAGAGGTGAGGTGCTTCCAAGAGCCCAGAGTGGCTTTTAGCAGGAAATAGAAATAGTGTCTGAGTGTCAGCAGTCGTGGGTGCTCTGGGGGTGTGGGATTAAGCTCCACAGTGTTCTCAGTGTTCTAAGTTTTGAGAAATACAGCTTGTGACTGAGCATATCTGGAGTGGAAGTAGGAAGGGTTGGCAGACCAGAGGGTCATTTTCATCAGGGATCTCTTCTGACACCTGGGCAGTCTGGTGCAAATGATGTGAACTTTTTTTTGACCACTGACTAAAGTGATGTTTCCAAAGGAACCACTGATGCACGCTGTGATAGTGAGAGCAGGGATGATGTAGGAGGAGTTGTGTCTCTCTTCTGATGCCTCTTGTTCTTCTCTAGGCCCGATGGGGAGAAGAAGGCTTATGTCCGACTGGCTCCGGATTATGATGCACTGGATGTAGCCAACAAGGTGAGAAATCTGAAACTTTGTAGCTTTTGTCTTGTGTATCCTGTGTCACTGTGTCCTTCCAGGCATACAGGGGAGAGTACTTGTGCTTCAAGCATGGCAGCACTTCTGTGGAGTGTCCTGGCTGTTAGGGGGGATTAGAAGCAAGAGCAGGTTGTCAAAGCCCAGATCCTTCTGGAAGATGGTGAGGTTACATGGGAAAAGTTAACTGAGGAAAAACTGCTGTTCTTAGCTCCTCCAGGGAGGGGCTCCACTCCACAGGACTGCAGCAGAGATTGTCCTGCAGCTTCTGAGTTGATGTAATGCTTGATGAGCTGTTGGGAGCTCATTAGAAGAGAGGAAAATGAGGTGCAGGAGGGGTTTCTCTTTCAGTCCTGAGGTCAGCAGGAGGCAGCAGGGGTACAGACCAGAGTGTGGGAGGCTCTGCCTTTCTCCACCCATCACATCTGTTCTGAAATGGGTTTCCTCCTTTCCAGATTGGAATCATCTAGACTGCATCGACCGAGGACTGTACAGATGGGATAATAAACCCTGTGACACCACTCGGGGCTCTTGTGTTTTGTGACAGCACAGCCCATGCCAAAGAGAGCACCCAGCAAAGCCTGGGGGATGTTTTGATCTTGGTGAAGGGGCAGCTCCCTCCCTCCCTCCCTCCCTCCC
>JAAWXA010000036.1:2737024-2748639 GCA_038090715.1 Florisuga fusca
TCCCTCCCTCCCGGCACTCATTGGGCAGAGCTGGCTGCTCCAACAGAGCTCCAGATCACTGACCTGATCTCTTGGCTGTTGGTAAACAGGAGGTGGCACTCTCCCACCTACCAAATAGCCCCATTTAGCCCAGGCCTCTGTATCTTGCTTTTTTTTTTTTTTTCCCCACTGTGTAATTACTCTGTGTTTGTCATTGGTGTTCCTGGTGCCCTGCAGATCTTCCTGTGTGTGTGTGTGTGTGCTGTGAGTTGATGCATGCCTGGGAGAGAGGTAGTGACTGCAACAAAAACCTGTTGATGTTTCAGATCCAGCACGAGCAGAGTGTCACAGTCTTTTCTGAGTGTATCAGCTGTTTGCTTGTGCTGCCAGCTCCATTTGACCAAGCCCTTGTGCTAATCCAGTCGCAGGGGCTTTGTGTGGGGGTTTATTTTGGTGTGATCCCTGCATGGCAGCGTGGGACTCAGACTGGTTTCCCTGACAGGGTTCATGTTACGTGTCCTGTAACCTCACAGGGTTTAAACTTGCTTCACTGCTGTTCCCAAACTCACTGCTCTTGCTGCCTCGGTTTTGCTTCCTCAAATTATAGATGTATCCAGCTCTTTGGAGCCCCTGGGAGAGTCATAGGAGACTGGAGTGCTGGGTGAGCAGGGAAGGAAGGAGTACAGAGAAGCCTCCAGGGGCACTTGATGTTAAGTACGTAGATGGTGAAAGGCCTGACCAAATATTGATCGAGGTAATTGAGCTCTTGGGCGGTGGGACATTGAGTTCCTTGGAGTCTTCTACCAGAGGGTGGTGGTTTAACCCCTCCTAAGGGTGTGGGTGGATACAGGGGCAGCTGTGCAAGTAGCTGAAGCTGTCAGTGAAAATCTGCTGGGTTGTGCAGCCCTTGTCTTGAGACTTCCCTGCACCTGCCTGGGCTCAGTGTGGATGCTCTGGAGGGTTGGGGGCAACCTCCTGCCTGCAGCCTGAGAGGGGGCTGAGCAGCAGGGGTCTGCCTGAGCCCTGTGCCTCTAGCTGTAGTCACCCCAAGAAAGATGGGGTGGGGGTGGACAAGTGTCCATCCGATAGCAAAGCCAAGGGGGTGAGGAGCAGGTCGGTGCTGTGCGGTGGAAGCTGGGAAGGGATTTTGCATCAGCATGACTTGCAGTCTGCCCTGATCCTGCAATGGTCTGGTGGTTTCTTTGCTTCCCCCATGCTTGCCTCTTGCTCGGGGCTGGCAGCTGGCCCAACCCACAGCTGCCCCAGTTCCACCAGTGCTGCTCCAGTGCTCTGGCTGGAAGCCAGGAGGGAGCTGGGCTCCCTGCTTTGGGAAATTCATGCTTGATTGTGCGGGACAAGTGTCACTAGGGTTGTGCTGCTGAGGGTGAGGCTGTGCCCTCTCTGCTGAGCTCTGAGCCGAGTGAGGAGGGGGCAGGTAGCTGGGCTTGAAGCTGCTATAGCTCCCTGCCCAGGCAGTGTCCCTAGTTGAATCCCTGCTCCAGCTGCCAGGCCCTTCACAGAATGGTGTTGGGGAACCCTGGCAGGTTCCCAGCCCCTGGGGTGTTTTCTTGCTCCCTGGGCAAGGGTGATCCCCCACTGCTTCCCACTTAATCACTTACTTACTCCAACCACAGTACCTGTCCCAGCTGCTGGTAGGGTTGGTAGAACAGGTCCTGCCTGCAGCAGGTTCTGGACAGGAGTCCCTCTAAACCCTGTGGTTTTCTGCCAATCTGTTGTGATGCTGGAGCTGTCATGTCAATGGGATTTGCCTCCCTAATGCTCTGGTGCTCTACAGAACTGGCTGGGCCAGTTCTAGCCCAGCTTCCCTGGGGAGCTGCGCCCCCTCTCCTACTGTCTCTGGGAGGCTGCAGGAGAGTGCCCAGCACTCAGGAGCCGTGCTGGTGAGGATCACTCCGGAGGGATGTGAGCATGCAGCAATCTTCCAGGAAGTGCCCGTGGCCTTTCCCATGCCAGCTGCATTTCACGTGGCTGCCGGGTGAGTCATGGAGTCCAGCCAGGCTCCTCACCGCCAGGACAGAGACGGGACTCCAGACAGGTTCCCGACCTCTCCCGGTTCTCTGCTCTGTCCTGGTGCTCCAGAGAAGCCGAGACAAGGGACCAATCCACGGGAGGGATGGGCTCTTTCAGGCTCAGCTGGGTTGGTAGGACTCACCAGATTCAGGAACATTCCTGGGGGGTCCCTAGAATAAGGCAAGTGGCAGAAGTGTCCCCCCTCTCTCTGCTGGGAACGGGGATATATCCTTTCCAGTGGCCTTGTCCCCTCCATCACTCCCCTCTCCACTCTGCCCCACAGAAGAGCCAGCCCAGGCATACTGCGGCAGCAGTAAACAGACCAATTTTAATGCACATTACACCCAACATCACCACAGGAGGGAACTCATCCCATCTCTCACAACCCTTTCCGGGCAAAACAGCCACCCCTGGCCCTCCAGCTGCCTGAACAGAAGTCAGCTTGGGCTGCTTCTCCATCAGCCGTGCCCTTGGCTTTGGTGGCATCCCTGTGGCTTGGCGAGGCCGTCAGGCTGGTCCAGCAGGGAAATGCTTTTTAGGCAGCTGAGCATGGGGGAAGGCAGGGCCCGTGGCCAGGGAGTGAGCCCTAAGGCACATCAGAGCAGGTTTGGAGAGCCCAAGACCGCCAGGAGCCGGAGCTTGGGACTCCCTCGGCACGCACGTCTCAGTCTATCAGAAACTTCTCACCATCCACGTCTCTCCCTGCGGAGCCCTTGCGCAGGGAAGGGAAAAAATCGGAGCGGAGGAGGCGGGAGAAGTACATGAGGATCATGGCATCGAGCAGCAGGAGGTTGGCAGTGAGGAAGGCACCCTGGCCCTGCACCTCCACGTAGCGGAGGAAGTACCAGGTGAGGTAAGACTGGGGGGCCAGGCGGAAGGCGAAGTACATCACCAGGTTGACGTACTTGTTGGCCTCGTAGAGTGCTGGGGAAGGCACGTTGCTCATCTTCAGCAGCATGCGGATGGTGAGGAAGATGTTGCTCACCTCCACCAGCAGCAGCAGCACTGCTGCCACCAGGAAGCGGCCTGTGATGATGAGCGAGAGGAAGGCAGAGATGGCCTGGGAGTGGGGAGGAGGACACACAGCAGGGTCAGATCTTCTCTCCCTGGGGGAGGAAGGTCCTTCCCCATCAAGGTTTGGGCACACACAGTGCTTCTCCTCCCCAACCCTGAGATCCTAGCCCCCTAGGCACCTGGGCTAATGGAAAAGCAGTCTGGAGACCCAGTTTCCCTGGGACCAGTTACCCCTCCCTGTGTGTAGCTGGGACCAGCCTCTGGCTCTTCCCTGGCCCGGTGCAGCAGTCTGTCTGGCTCCAGGAACTTGGAGCAGACACTGGCAGGTGTCCTGCCCCACCTTGGCAGCCAGGATGATGATGAGGGAAGGGTTCCTGCTGCAGCACATAACCTGCGTGGGCCAAGCCCTGGGGTGCATGGTAGCCCATCTGTGCCAGCCTTTTACCTCCCTGGCACTGTACTCACCATGGCATGGTGCACCAGGTACTCCCAAGATGAGCGGGACTGGTGGTTGAAGATGATGTCAAGGCTGTCGTGGATGAAGTAGCCTGTGGGATGAAAGAGAGTGTTTGGGGGGGCCGGCTCGACCACCATCACCCACTGCAGTAAGGGGGAGTGGTGATGATGATGAGGAGGGTGGTGTGACCATGGCTCCAGGTGTCAGAAGTGCCTCTGCCCAGGCTGGGCGTGGAGAGAGGGCCAGGCCCCCGGGGCTGGCTGGCAGCCTGCAGGCTCCATGCTCGTGATTAAGGCAGGAGGCACCGAGAGCTGGGGGAGCTCATCCTGGACCAGGCTGAAGAGGGTGGGGTGGGTTGGCTGCGGCCGTGGCCCTGCCCCGGTTCCTTACCCGAGGAGAAGCAGACCAGCAGGTGCCCTGAGACGCTGTACCCGTCCTGGATGTCGGAGAGCAGCTCCGGAGAGTGCCAGAGGCTGGGAGTAGGAGCAGAGGGAACGAAGAAGTCAGCCTGGGCGCTGGGCTGGAGAGAACCGCGACCCCGGGAACCCCCTAGAGCCCCCACCCCCTCCCCCTGCGCCTCCTTCTCCGGGGGCAGCGCTCGGGGTCGTGCTCCTGCCCATTCCCCTTCTCCTCCTCCCCCGGTACCTGAAGAGGGCCCATAGCCCGGCCAGCACGGAGTGTGCGAACGATACCAGGAGGTTCCGCCAGCGCCAGACGCGGCCGGGGCGGCTCCGTACGGCGGCGGGACGGGGCAGGGCCAGTGCCGCCCGTCTCAGCCCCCCAAAGATCCCCACGCTCTCAGCCCCCCAAAGATCCCCACGCTGCCGCCCACCAGCACGGCCGAGTCCACTCGCCAGCCCGGGCCCATCGCCGACAGCTCCGGTAGCCCGGGGCGNGGACGTGGCGGGGGCGTGTGCGGGGGGTGTGCGGGGCGGATCGTACGCGGGTCCGTGCGTGGTGGTAACGAGCGCTGCTCGGGGTGTGCGGAGCATCGTGTGCGGGGCGCTGCACACGGGTGTGGAAGGTGTTGGACGTCTGTACCGGGGAGCACGTAGGCACAGTGTGCGTGTGGCGGGCGTTGCACGTCTCTCCCCGGCACAGTGGGACTCCCGCCCCCGCTCTCTGTGTCACTAGATGGCAGCATGGCCCCGTGGCCTGGCCCGGGGGTGGCCGTGGCGCCGCTGCGGCTGTTCCCGCTCCCGCGCTGGGGCAGTCACTCCTGGGTGCAGCGCCAGCTCTTCCCCTTCTGTTAGCATGCTATGGGCACCCCAAGGGCCGGTCCCGGGGTGCTGGTGGCCCTGGCGGATGTCGAGAGGGCTTGGGGGACAGGGAAGAGACGTGGCCCCCCTGGCCTCCAGCAGCACATCCCCCGCGATGGGAGCTCCGCCAGATGGGCCTCCCGGACCCCCTTAAACTCTCCGCACGTGTTGGGGAGGGGAAAATGGGCTGACCGAGATGTTCTGTCCCCCAGCGGCCGCCGTAGCGGCACCCGGAAGTGTCTCCATGGAGACGGGAGGAGCTCAGGCCCGGCCGTGGCGGTGATGGAGAAATATGAACGGATCCGGGTAGTGGGGAGAGGGGCCTTCGGGTGAGGGGGGCATCGGGGGTGTTTGTGAGGGATGGGATTCATCCTTTTTGAGTGTAGCAACGCGTGTGGGGGGAGCGCCGGGCGTATGGCATGTCGGGGTGGGAGGCCGGAGGCCGCGTTACCATGGCAACAAGGCTCACGGACCCAGTCTCCGTGGCAACGCAGGGGTCTGCCGGCGTGTGGCACCCGGACACGGGGGGGGTGTCCAGGCTCTGGCTGTTGCCATGGCGATGGGGTGACATGGCAATGGGGTGTGTGGCACCCTGGGGGAGGGGGTGCAGGCCCTGTTACCACCGCAACGTGGAGGGGAAGGGGCCGCGTGTCAGCCCTGGGTGGTCACCAGGCCCCGTTCCCCCCCTCTCTTACCCTGATTGAGGCCTTGTTCCCATCCTGCAGCATCGTGCACCTGTGCCTGCGCAAGGCCGACCAGAAGCTGGTGATCCTGAAGCAGATCCCGGTGGAGCAGATGAGCAAGGATGAGCGGCTGGCAGCACAGAACGAATGCCAGGTCCTCAAGCTGCTCAGCCACCCCAACGTCATCGAGTACTATGAGAACTTCCTGGAGGACAAGGCGCTCATGATCGCCATGGAGTACGCCCCAGGTGGGCCCTCATTCTTCCCAGTGCCTGCAGCTGGTTCCTTGGTAGGTCCAAGGGATGCCAGGCCCCTTGGGTCAAGCTGCTGTGGCCCCACGTTGTGCTCCTCATAAAGATCCTGCTCTTTGGGGGTTGCATCTTTCTTGAAAAGGTATTTTTTGTGGAAAAGGATTGAGAAAGTTGACGATGAGCCAAGTGACTGAATGCTGACAGGTTGCCCAGAGATGTGGAGTCACAAACCCTGGAGACAGGTTGTGGCCCTGGGCAGCCAGCTGTCAGTGGCCCTACTTGAGCAGTAGATTGGTCCAGATAACCTCCCAGATTTCCTTCCGATCTCATCCATTCTCTAATTTTTGTGATTACATGCCTTACACCTGCTAATCATGTCCAAAACAAAGATTTCTCACACCCCTGGTGCTGATAGGAGTGCTATCCTCTGTCCTTGGTGTAGGTTTCACATACATTTCCCTTTGTCAGCTCTTGACCACGCTGCTGGTCCCACAGCTGTGTGTGCAGGTGTGATTTCTAATGAGATTTGATGTGGAGTTTAAGATTAAATCAATGTTTCCGTGAGGGTTTGCTAGAAGTTGTACATGAGCCCTGAATCTGGACCTCCCCTTCTTGAAGAGGCCTCTCAGTTCCACGTGGCCTCTTGGACTGCAAGAATTCTCTTTTGCAGAACAGGCTTATCTTGTTCTGCCATTGAGGTTTGTGTCCTCCTCCAAGAGCTGCAATTTTAACATTTCTTTTCCTGATGCCTTTGACAACATGTCAGCAGTGACTTTCCTCTCCCTGTTCCTGACTGTGCTGCCCTTGTTCTCCATGTAGTCCTGAGAGCACCAGAGAACATGCTGTGTGTCCCACCAGGATGTGCTTTTTTTTCATGTGTCTCTCGTTCAGACACCATGGCTGAATCCTCCTGACTTTTCAGCCAGGCTTGTGCCCACCCTGTGCAGCCTCCCTCCCTGACACCCCTTTGTTGTCCTTCACAGGGGGCACACTGGCTGAGTTCATTCACAAGCGCTGTAACTCCTTGCTGGATGAGGATACCATCCTGCACTTCTTCGTGCAGATCCTCCTGGCTCTCCACCATGTCCACACCAAGCAGATCCTGCACCGTGACCTGAAGACTCAGAACATCCTTCTGGATAAACATCGCATGATTGTCAAGATTGGAGACTTTGGTATCTCCAAAATCTTGAGCAGCAAGAGTAAAGCCTACACGGTGAGTGGCTTGGCTTTGCCATGGTGGGAACTTCTTACCACCGTGGCAGTGGGCTGGAAGCTCTGGGCTTGGCTCACAATATTCTCTTGGAAGCTGTGAGGTTGGATGCAGCATACTTGCAGCAGGCCACATCCATATGCAGCACTGCTGCTCTGCTCCTGAGAGTTTGTACAGGCTAATGTCTTCATGCTCAAGTTTGCTACAGCTCTGTGGGCTGCAAAAAGGTGAGAATGACCTGTCTGTCCAACCCTGGGAGGGGATGGGGTGTCTTGGCCCACTGATGAGGGTAGACAAGGTTCCTCCCACTGTCACAGCAGCAGAGGTGGTATTTGCAAGCTCGTCTGACACATACTTGGCAACTGAATTCCTGCCTTGTCTTAATCTCCTGTCTCTGCTTGAGGCTGGAGTATCATTCCCCACCTGGTCTAATCTGACTAGACATTTACATCATGCTCATTGCTCTGGGCTCTGATTCTCAAGTGCAAGGGAGCAAAATTAGAAGCAATCTCTGTGTGTGCAAGGGAGGTCACCGTAGAGGCAAATCCTCTTGTTTTTACTAAGATTGTCAGGCAGATGTTGACACCCAGGAACCAAAGCCCAGCTCCTCCAAGCAATGTTTGGTGAGACTCTAGCCATCCTGTGCACTGGGCTCCAACCTGAGCCTTTTTCTTTCCACCTCCCTGCCCTGGTTTCACAGTGTCAGGGTAGATTTCTTTGTCTCTTCTAGGTTGTGGGAACTCCATGCTACATCTCCCCAGAGCTCTGCGAAGGGAAGCCTTACAACCAGAAGAGTGATATCTGGGCTTTGGGCTGTGTGCTGTATGAACTCGCCAGCCTCAAGAGGGCTTTTGAAGCTGCGGTAAGAGGGGTATGGCTGACATGTGGAGGGATGTGGTTGACACGTAGCATGGGGAGCCACAGCCTCTTACTGAGGTGAAAATGTACTCCTGGAACACTCTTCTCAAGGATCCTGGAGGTGTGAAGGCAGAGGGCAGTGCTGAGGACTCCCTTGATCTTGCCTCTGACTGCTCAGTATGTTTCTCTCGTTTTCTATCCAGAATCTTCCTGCCTTAGTATTGAAGATCATGAGTGGGACATTTGCCCCTATATCAGACAGGTACAGCCCTGACCTGCGCCAGCTCATCCTCAGCATGCTGAACCTGGATCCCTCCAAGCGGCCCCAGCTCAATGAGATCATGGCCCAGGCCATCTGCATTCGGCCCCTCCTGAACCTCTACACTGACGTGGGCAGTGTCAAAATGAGAAGGCAAGTGACATGGCCACCTTGGGAGGAGCTGTCACTGCCTACAGTGTGTCTGACCAGCTCACTGGCTCCATGACAAGCTCTGAAGAGAGCACAGTCCCCATGCATCTCTCCTGTGTTGCCCAGTGGGCACTGCTGCAGGCCAAGCCTGGCCCAGTGGCTCGGAGCCATGGCAGGTGTGGGCTTGTCATCACAGTAACAGTGAACAGAGCTGTGAGCTCAAGGGGAAGCAAACTGATGCCAGCTCCACTCTACTGAGTGGTTTAAATCACCTACCAAGGCAATTCTGTGAACTGTTCAGCCACAGCTTTTGCTGCAGCTGTGCCCAGAGCTTCTGTGACCCAGGGCTCTGCAGGACCTCTGAGGCCAAGCTGACATTAAGGACTGGGTTTTGGTTTGGCAGGCCTGAAAAGCCTTTGGCTCCGGTGCCATCAGTGACCCACAGCCGGACAGGGGGACGAGTGAGCAGTGCCAGGCCGAGGGGTGAGTCTTGGCACAGTGTGTTCAACACAGTTCTGTTTGGAAGGACACTTTTCCTTGGATGTCAGGAGGTCAGAGAGGAATGTGAGCATCTGGAGAGAGGAAATAAGAGACATCACCTTTGCTGAGCCCCAGAGGAGCCCACAGGCACCTCAGCTCTGGTGAGCAAGCAGCACTTCTTTGGCTGCCTCCCCTGGGTTTTGATCCTTTGAATCATGTTTTTTGCTGTTCCTCCTGCAAAGGCAGGGAACCAGCTGGAGGTGCTGCAGGGGAATGTCCTGGTGCAGGGCAGTGCCCCTGGCCCCTGGCTGAGGTGCCACATCCCTCAGTTCTGGGATAAAATACAAGGAGCTGTTCCCATGTGCTTCTCTCAGCTCCTGCTGCAGACAGGCAGCTCAGCTGGCACCCAGACTGGCTGGTGTTATTTCTTTTCCTGTGGGAGGAGAGACAGGGATCTACATTAATGATTTCTCTTTTGATCCATAGGTGTTCGGGGTGGTTCAGCCAGGACAGGAATCCCTCCTCCACTGTCATCCATCTACACCTGGGGCAGTGGGATCACCACCCCCCTCCGCTTGCCCATGCTCAACACTGAAGTGGTGCAGGTGTCTGCTGGCAGGACACAGAAGGCTGGGGTCACCAAATCGGGGCGGCTTATCATGTGGGAAGTGAGTGATGGGGCACCAGGGGCAGGTAGTGACTGTGGAAGCCTCAGATACTCGATTTGCAGGGGGGAGTCCTTTCTGCTCACTGCACAGACCCTGGTGCTGTGTCCCCTAAGACCACTGTCCTGTCCAGGGTGTGGGAAGGAGCTAAGCCTGTGGGAAGGAGCTCATCCAAGTTCTCCAACCCAGCTCTTGAGCAACTGACATGGCATCTCTCTGCCAGGCTCCCCCGATGGGTGCTGCAGGAGGCCCTTCTCTCCCAGGAGCCACCGAGCAGCTGCAGCCTCAGTTTGTGTCCCGCTTCCTGGAGGGTCAGTCTGGTGTGACCATCAAGCACGTGTCCTGTGGTGATCTCTTCACAGCCTGCCTCACAGGTGAGACACTGCTTCCTTGTCCTGGCTCCACTGGTGTCACCTGAAGCCAGAAGTGACTTGTAGAGTGGAGATGGCAGGCTGAGGAGTGTCTGGGAAGTTCAGCTTGCCTGTGTCACATACTCTGGGAGTGTGATGCAGACACAAGTGAGTACCAGCTGTAACTGGCATTGCAGTGAGAAGTCAGCGTCAGCTCCTGCAGGGGTGGTTATCCTCAGCTGTAGGAAAGCAGGGTCTGAAGCCCCCTCAAGAGTGGAACAAAGAGGTGTTCTGGCTAGGAGGGAAGAATGCACACCAGCCTGAGGCCGTATTTGTGGAGCAAGGCCACTCCTGATGGTGCTTTAGGAGCCCTCTTTGCATTTCTGCTGGGGATCAGGGCAGCAAATGACAGATATGCAACCAGCAAACTTTGTAGGCATGTGTTTGTCCTGCCTCTCCATGGCATTTCCTGCCACCCCTCTGCTGGGTGGCTGCTCCATGGTTGCTTCTGTGTATTTAACACCTTGACAGACTGTGGGTTTAGCAGCTCTTGCGTACACAGCTGCAATAATGTTATCTCAGCCTTGCTCTCCTGTCATCTGCTGTTTGTTGGGCGAGTTGTCGCAGCACATCGCGGCTGACGCTCTCCGGAAGCTGAAAGCTTCTGGCCCCTGCAGCAAGTTATGAGTCAAGAGTGGGTGCAAGCAGAGGGGCTGTCCTTGGAGCTACGGCCACCCCTCAGGGCTGTGGGGGCCTTCTAAGGCCTCACGTGTGCCAGTAACATGACTTCTTTCTGCTTTTCCAGACAGGGGGATAATCATGACTTTTGGCAGTGGCAGCAATGGCTGTTTGGGGCATGGAAACTTCGTGGACATAAGCCAGGTTTGTTGTGAGGGTGCTGGGTGTGCTGCTCCCCTGGGGGAAGGATGGATTGTGCTGTCTCCACCATGTGAGAGGGCTCACGACAGCTCCAGGGATGTGCATCCCAGGCATGCTCTGGCATCTGACCCCCTTCCCTCTCCTCCCCCTGTCACTGCAGCATTTAAAAGACCCAACCTGCCCTTCTTTTTCTTTCCCCCCCCACACACAATGATCCCTTTGAGTGTGGGGGAAGTCAAGAGCTGCCTTGTGGTTGCTGTTGGCAGGCACCCAGCTTGGAGCCTGCCTCCAATCACACACCTGCCTGCTTCACTCTTGGCCTGCAGCTGCCAGGGTTCACTGAGAAAAGTTATTTTTCAAAAGAACCAGTATTTAAAGAAGAGCTGTGCATTTCCGATTGGCTCAGAGCGCCAGGGCTGTGAGGGCTCCTTGCTCCCTTCCAGCTTCTTCCTTGCCTGCCCTCGGATGTGGCAGCAGCTGATGGCTTCCAGCCAAACCTGGGGACTGGTGCCATTTGTCGTTGTGGTCAGCTGGCTCCTCTGTTCCTGCTCTGTCCAAAGCTGAATTGTCAGTTCTTATTGCTGGGGAGGGGGAACCAGTTGGGAGCAGCAGCCAGGTTCCCAACAAATGGTGCTTTTCACTAGAAGAAGATAATGAGAATGAGGCTCGCTGTGGCAAGGTGTCAGATCTAACAGCAGGTCACAGCAGGGGCTGGGTGAAATGTGAAGATCCTGGTCTCTCCACACCCTAACGAATATGCAGCCTGTAGCTCACAGCTCCTCTTCACAAAAGTCTTTTAGCCAATGCATCCTGCACCAAGCCCCTGCCTGCTCCCAGTGTTCGTTAACAGCCCCTGGCACTCCCCACATGGGCAGGGGGGCGAATCCCAACCCTTGGGCTGAACCTATCCCCTCTCCAAACCGTTGAGCTTGCTTTCTTCTGCCCCAGAGATGTTTGCATTATCTTCTGTGCTGTGTGCACGTAGTCTCTAAACCCTTTGAAGACTGTTTGGAATGAAAAATAATTCTCTGGTGTTTGTGTTGGATGAAAACTGGGATGCTGCCAGCACTGTGTTGAGGCTGGGGGG
>JAAWXA010000036.1:2748655-2761777 GCA_038090715.1 Florisuga fusca
GGTGGGAGGGATGGGAGCAGCCGGGCAGGCTGGGAGGTCTCGGCTGACGGCTGCTGCTCTTTCCCTGCCAGCCCAAGATCGTGGAGGCCCTGCTGGGCTACGAGATGGTGCAGGTGGCCTGTGGGGCATCTCATGTCCTGGCGGTTTCCAATGAACGGGAAGTGTTTGCCTGGGGCAGGGGGGATAATGGTAAGAGATGTCTGCTTTGCAAAACGGGGCTTGTACTTTCCATCATCTGCTCCCACTCCCCTTGCTGGCCCTGCTTGCCTGCAGCCCTCTCCAGATGTGCCAGGCTTGGTGGGTGTGGAAGAGCTGCAGCTGCTTCACTGCATCCCAGGGCCCCTGTGCTTTAGCCTTCTCCACCTTCTGTGGCTGTAGGTCCCAGCGTGGGCTCTGGCAGCTGCTGATGCTCTTGGGGGTGTGCTCAGTTTGTGTGTTGCCATCAGCCATGTGCTCTTGCTCTCCCTCCTGCCAGGTCGGCTTGGGCTGGGTACCCTGGAGTGCCACAACTCCCCCCAGCAGGTCATGGTCCCACCAGAACACGAGGCTCACAGGGTCATCTGCGGCATCGATTCCTCCATGGTCCTCACAGTGAAGAACCAGATCCTTGCTTGTGGGAGCAACAGGTAAGGGAAGGGAGGGTCTGTGCTCTAGAGCATGCCAACAGCCTCCTGTGCCTCTCCATCTGTGTCCAGCCCACGAAGAGGGAGCAAGGGTCTCTAGAAGAAAACCCTGTGTGGTCCTGCTCCCCAGCATCACACTGCTGGTGGTGCAGTTCTGCTGGAGCAGGATTTGTCTCTGAGGTGTCTGTGCCAGGCTGCATCCAGCCAGCTCTGAGCTGTGCTTTTCCCGTGCAGGTGTAACAAGCTGGGTCTGGATCGGATCAGCTCAGCAGAAGAGCCTTCCCCAGAGGACCAGGTGGAAGAGGCCACCATGTTCACATGTGCCCAATCTTCCCCCTTGTACCAAGAGCCAATTGTGTGTGCTGACATTGGCACAGCACACTCAGCTGCAGTCACAGGTGAGGGGTGTGTGCCCAAATCCCTCAGGGGGCACCTGCATTTTCATTGTCTTCCTCCTGCCTCAGTTTCCTGTGGACAGAAAGGTGCAGGAGGCACTCTGCTCCCAATGCTGGAGCTCTGTGGAGTAGGATGTCCAGCATGGTAAAGAGCAACCAGGTTCAAGGGTTTTGGTGCACCCTGGGGTGACAGCCAGTTGTTTCTCTTCTCTCTGTTCTCAGCTTCTGGCCAGTGTTACACCTTTGGGAGCAACCAGCACGGGCAGCTGGGCACCAACTCCTGCCGCAACAGCCGCGTCCCCCACCTGGTTGTGGGGCTCCAGGCAATGAAGGTCACCGTGGTGGCTTGTGGGGATGCCTTCACTGTGGCCATCGGAGCAGGTGAGGCTGAAGCCCCCATGTCCTGGGCTGCAGCAAGCCTTGGCTTCCCACTGCCTGCAGTCCATGCTGTGGTCAAGTCAAGCCTTGGAGATAGCCCAGGGCAGTACCAGGGAGATGGGAGGCTTTTTGCTGGTGAGTTCTGTGTGCAGCAAGATGTCTGTGTCCCACTGCAGATGGGGAGGTGTGCACATGGGGGAAAGGAGCCAGGGGACGCCTGGGCAGGAAGGATGAGGAAACGGGAATGCCGAGGCCAGTACAGCTGGAGGAGACCCACCCATATGTGGTGACCTCTGTAGCCTGCTGCCATGGGAACACATTGCTGGCTGTAAAGCGTGAGTAAAATCTTCATCACCGTGATTCCTTCCCAGCCAGACACAATGCCTTCTGACCAGAGCCATACCCAGTAACCCTGGCACACAAGCCCTGTGTTATTCTAGTCCCTCTAGAGCTCAGATGAACAGAAATAACTTGAATTCCATAAAAACTGTGACACTGCTGCTTCCACTTGGCTGGAAGAGCCAAAGTAATGGCAGAGGTGGTCTTCTGCACCCTCAATCAGGTGGGCTGGCCAGGCTGTGGCTGGTGAGGAGCTGGTGTATCCAAAAAGAGCAGCTCTCTAATTGAATCTGCTGAAATAGAAGCTGAGATTTGAGGCGTCATTTTGGCTGCTAGCTTTCCATTGTGGTTTGGAAAAGATAGTGATGGTTTTGTGGTTCTTCTCTGCTCGGGCCAAAGGCAGCATCATTGCATGGTTAAAACGTGCCCATGGCATGACCTGCCCTTCCTGTTGCCTGGATGTATGATGGGAGCCTGGCCCAGACTGCTGGAGGGGCCTTTATTCCTCCTCTGCTGGGCTGATTATGGCCTCAGCACTGGGCTGAGGGATTCCAGTCCCAGCCCACTTCAAGAAAGCTAATTACATCCCAGAGGGGAGGAGGCCCAGCAGAATCGACCGTGGCTCCCATTCCTTCCCTGCCAGTGCTGAGCTCTCACATGACAAGTGCAGACACCTGAAAGGGACAGGGAACAGGGAACAGGGAACAGGGAACAGGGAACAGGGAACAGGGAACAGGCAAGTCCCTGGGCTCAGGAACAAGCAGGCCATTTGTCATGGGAGTAAAAGGGGGTTGTTTCTGCTGCAGGCTGCTGTCCCCTTCCGCTGCTTGAGTCACCCTAAGCTCTGCAGCAGATGGTTTGTGGGCTCCCACCTGCAGCACCATAAGAGAGGGGACTGGGCGTGTACCCCACTGCTGTCCCCCTGCACTGCCCCATGTCTGAAACCTTGACTCTCCTTCCTGGCAGTTAAAGTACAAACTCAGGAGCTGCGGTGTTGGAGCAGCAGCCTTGGCTGTTCCAGTGTAACCAGGGTGCAAAAAGCATCGAGAGAGCAGTAAAAAGCTGAGCTCTGACTTTGGACTTTCACACAGCTCTAGTCTGCCTGGAAAGCTCTCCAGAGAGAACATGCGAGCTGCTGACGTGTTTGATGTCACTGCTGCTGTCAGCTCTGGCTGTGATCTGGCCCAGAGAGGGTGCTGGCACAGGCCAGCCGTGCTCCACCTTTGGGGTGGCAATTCTGCACCATGCAGCCATTTCCTCCTGTGTGGCCAACCCCGTTTTTAACCAGCTTGTGCTTCCACCCACTTCATTGTTGTGCCCTTCCCTCAATCCCACTGCAAACACAAGAATAGTTGGTAGAAGCTAGGCATGCTGGAGTGGAGGAGGAGGAAGGCACAAGCCCCACAGGCTGCATTTCCTCCTGCCAGGGCTCTGTGCTGGGCACTGCCTCCTGCTTGTGCCACTACTTGGCAGCTTGCTGGGGGAGCAGGACAGGGCCTGCAGTGCCCATCTGTTGGGTATCTGGCCTTGATGGGGCAGGATGTTGTTTCTTGTAGTTTTATCAGTATGGTGCCTTAGGGCTTATTCTTGGTCCTTGCCCTTTGTGTTTCAGCTGTAGTGGAAGAGTCACCCTCCCAGTGAGAGCCGAGAGGGGCCGTGTCCAGCCTCATCCTACAGGTGCTGGATCTTCCCTCAGCCACCAACATGCTGTCTGTCCTCTCACCTCCTGCTATGGACTGGCTCAGACCGTGTCCCCAGACTCCAGAGCTCCTTGTGCTCTGAAGACAGCAGCCTGGAAACAGGGAGCTGCTAAGGATGGTTGCCACAGAACCGAACTGGTGTCACTTATCCAATCCACGAGGGTCGCAGCGAACCTCCAGCGCCCAAGAGCTGCTGCCCTGGAGGTGCCATGGGGCAGGCATCCCCTGACCTCCAGCACTGCCTTCAGGGGGTCTCACTGGGGCTCTGGGCCTCCTTGCTGGAAGTGCCTGTGTAGAAGGGTGAGAAGCACAGCAGTTGTTTTCCCCTATGGAAGCTGTCTCTGGTTACAAAGCCCAGGCTGACAGCTTGGTGTCTGAGCGAGCTGTCAGCCTTTGCACAGCAGTGTCTGGAGTTAGGGCCCCAGGCACTCCGCTGGGTGACTAAGTGCAAACCTCTTTTCTAATTAGAGAAGTCTGTCCTTTTCCCATCCCCCTCTTAAAACGTTTCACCCCTTTGTTGAGCTCTTCATCATGCTTTTGAGGGTCCTGGACTGCACGGCTGGCCGAACCCGGCGCCAGCAGCCTCCCAGTGTGGCACAGCCTGGCTCACTCTCCCGAAATGCTGCCTGGGGCTTTCCAATTACAGCCTCCTGGGGCTCACCGGAGGATCCTCTGGCTGACATTTGTCCTCAGGCCCCTAAATCCTGCTGCTGACCAGCTTGCTGGCTCCCAGCTGAGCTGGCGGAAGGCAGCAAAACACAGCAAGCAATTGTTAGTAATTGAAGTTTTTTAACCCAGATCTCTCCAGGGAGATGATGAGTTTTCACCAGAGACACTTCTGCAGGCAGGAGGGGGCATATCACCAAG
Organism: Florisuga fusca; assembly: GCA_038090715.1. Classification (NCBI taxonomy): domain Eukaryota; kingdom Metazoa; phylum Chordata; class Aves; order Apodiformes; family Trochilidae; genus Florisuga; species Florisuga fusca. The sequence goes on from JAAWXA010000036.1 coordinate 2,752,958, forward strand.
TCACAGACAGGAGTTAAGTTTTTTATCTCCAGAAGGGTCGTTTCCTTTCCTCTCTTTTTTTTTTTCTTTTCTTTTTTTAACTTACATCTGCCCTGGGCCATTTTTTGATGAGCTTCTGCCTCTGATCTGTCTGACATTGCGAATGCTCTTGCCTTTCACATCCATCTTTGTGCTGTTGCCAATCTGTTGTATATAAAGTCAGTGCTTTCATAAGCTGGCTGAGATGAAATCTCTCTAATTATTTTTTGTGATTCTTTCCTGTTTTCAATGAGGGAAAACCTCACCGGGCTCTGGTAGCAGCCTGACTGATCCCTCTGTCATGTGAAAGGTAATGAATTTCTGCAGGTCTCCTGCTCTTCCCTCCCTCGCCTCTCAGGCTCCTGCTGGGGAAGGGAGCAGGTCCTGTCCGTCCGGGAAAGGCGTGTGCAGCCCTGGCTGCAGACATGGCCTCCCTCTCTGGCTCCTGCCAGGGTGGGTTCATGGGTTTTTCCCTGCCGGTTGTTTTGGTTTGGTTGTTTTTTGTTTTTTTTTGTTTGACTGTGTGTGTTTCTTGCGGAGCTGCCTTTTCAGGAGGTTACACCCTGCTCTCCCGGGAAACTGACTTTGAATTCAAAGGCTCTGCCAGTCCCTTGGCATTCACCTTGTGCTGCAGGACAACTCCAGCAGCCCGGCGTTGGCAGGAGGGAAGGTGCTCACCACTCCCAGACCAACCTGGGCACCAGAGTAATTGCAGGGCTGGGTTAAATCGCCTCAAAGACCCTCTGGGCCACTGCTTCTCCTCCCTGCACTGAGCTGGCAGCAGCACCAGCTCCTACAGCAACAGATTTCTCTTGGCAGTGGTTTTGCTCAGCTCTTGGGGCTCCCCTTGCCCCAACTACTTCCAAAAACATCCCAGAAGAAAGGGCTGCTGCAGCCTCTTCGGAGCTAAAGGGGTGGCTGGAACTGAAGGCAGGACACAGGTCTCTGCCACCCTTTGTCTTGTCAGTGGTGGCACTAAAATGTCACTGCTCCGGGGGACATGCAGACAAGAGAGCTGGGCTCTCCCTGCTCCAGCTGGACAGCTGAATCCAGGGATGAGCTCCCTGCCAGCCCGCCCTGTCCCCACTGATGTGCTGGCGTTAGGTGGGTTGTTTTATGTCTTTACAGCAGTGCTGGGGCTGGAGGTGTCACCAGCTCCAACACTGGGACCCTTCCCACCAGGCGGAGGGAACCAGTCCAGACCAGTGCTCTTTGTGCTGGGTCTGGGGGCTCATGGAGAGGGCTGGAGCTCTGGGGATTTCTCAGCCTGTGCGCTCAGTGCAGGAGTTCAGCTGTGGAGCCCAGCGAGATGATTTGAATAATTTAATACCGGGCTGTGACCAAGCCTGGCGAAAGGGTAAAGGAAACAAAGAGGCCCCCGGCCCCGAGCAACAATAGCTCTTGAAACGACAAGCCGAAGCATGTCCGCGCTGCCGGAGGCAGAGAACAGCCCGGGCAAATAGGCCACTTGCATTCCTCACGTCTGCTGCTTTGTTCCCCTGCAGAAGCTCCCGGTGAAAACTGCAGGTCTCAGGGCTTCTGCCTTTATCCTTGTTTTGTTCCCGGGTCCTGCAGAGCTGGTGGTGGATCAGCCTCGTCCCGGTGGCTCTTCCTGCTAGGAAGGAAGAGGGTAGGATGAGGTTGCCAGCTCTCATCTTGTGCATCCCAGCCAGTGCGGGTCCTCTCTGGTCATTGTCACCCAAGGAAAGCCTGCCCTCATTTCCGTGCCCGATAAGGCCCTGTGGACCTGGGGCCATCGCTGTCAGCAGGAAACAGCCTAAACTCCCACTGATCCTGCAGATGATTTGATTTAAATCCCAGCACCTCTCTCGAGGTTCCCACGAGGTTCGGCAGAAGGTGCAGCTGCCATCCGTCTGTCCAGCAGCCCTCACCCCCCCCTCACCTTCCCTGGGCATTAGGCCCCATGGAGAAGACTCTCCCCTCTCTTTTTCTTGGGGCAAAATATTCCACCTTAACTTCAGAAGCCGGAGCGTTTGCTTTCTGTCCCTCCAGTGTAAGATAAACACAAAGCAGTGGGATGGAGCAGGGGTGCAGGGCAGGGAGAGATGGGGGGAGGATGACAGGAGGCCTCCTCGAGCCCAGATGGGTTCAAGGACTGACCCATCACAGGGGACAGAGAACATATCTCCTCCACAAAGGGAATTGCTCTGCCCAGAGGTCGAGTGTGGCCTTTGTGCGAGGCAAATGCCTGTCTGTGATGTGGAGTGTGGGGAGGGCGTTCATTAGGGAGAGGGGAAAAGGAGGAGAGCTTTGTTTGCAGGGTCTGACACCTCCCAGCCGTCCTACCGGCAAAGCCAGCGCCTTCTGATGGCTTTGTCAGCTCCCAGCTAATTAGCCGAGATGCTCTTTAGTGAGCTTAGGAAAGAAAAATTTTGAAAACATCAAAGAGAGGCAGTAAACAGTGATAAAACCAGGCTCCATTTCACACCTGTCATCACAGTCACAGGCGTTCTGAGCCTGCTGGAGTGATGTGTCCTGTGTCTTCTGTGGAGAAGGCCCAGGGAGTCCCCTCACCCATGGGATGCTGGCACACAGGATGGAGGGGCCATCCTTTAGGCTCAGAGCTGGTCTGTTAGCAGTGTCCAGGGATGTTTTGTAGACTGTGTGAGGTGCTTGGGTGGCTGGCTGGGGCAGCTGGGAGGTGAGCTTGGCTTCAGGGTGTGCTGTGACTGAGTGGCAGAACCAGATGGAGTAGATCCTGCCCTGGGGTGTTCATGGCTCTGACCAAACCCGCCTGGGAGCATCCCAACTCCAGGCTGTCACCCCAGGACAGCTCAGTGGTGTCTGCTGCACCCAGCTACTCTCTCTACAGTTGCCTGCTGTTTGTTTTCTTTCACTTTGAGTTTCCAGGCTCTGTTGGAGCTGGTTAAAGTTTAGCTCGCTGCTCTCCACCATCCAAGCAGGCTGCCAGCTTGGTCACGTCCCTCAGAAAAGACCCCGCAGTGGCTGTTCACGCTTGACATATGCTGGTACCAGCTTCCCTGCTTTTTGGGTGGCAGGAGCTAAAGCCCTGTTGCAGCTCGGGCCATGGCAGAATAACCTGTCACCCCTCAGGGTAACCCCAGGAATCAGCCCTTCTTGGCAGCAAGAGCAGGCATGCTGTCTGCTTTCTGCTGGAGGATTTTATTTTAAGCACAACCTCTTGGTGAGAAGGGTAACGTGAGCTCCTTGAGTGACAAGTGATAGAGCTTGACTAGCTTAGTGTGTCCCCCAGGAATCCCTCTCTTCTGCCATTTGCTAATTGAAAACTGCTAACATTTGGTTCTGGAGCAACTGCTGCCCTGACTGGGAAGCTGGCTGGAGCATTGGTGGGACTCACACATGCTGGCAGCCTGTCATCTGCTCGTCTCCATCTCTAGGGAAAGGGGCAAATACTCCCATATGCTGCTCTGGTTTCTAAAAGAGTGACGTGGGGGCTGGAGCCAGCCAGGTTTTTCTTTTATTCTCTCTCTCCTCCAAAGCCCTTTGCATGGAGGTTGGAAACCACAGGCCGGACAGAGAGCTGCTGCTGGCTGCAGCATGGGGCATGAGCTCTCAGTAGGATGAAGCCATAGGAGCATGGGCTCTCCCTGTCCCTGTGACATGGTGGGGGGAGGTCAGGGCAACTCATCCTGTCCTGCTCTGTCCCAGGGGTACCAAACACCCTTAGGGATGGTTGTGCTCAATGTGATGCTCCTCAGCCCCCTGGGGGGTGGCTGCCCCCAGTGCAGTGGGTCCCAAACCCCTACTGAGTGGCTGTTTCCTATGCAGTGGGTTCCAACGCCAACCCCCCTGTTCCTCCCCCCCTCGCAGCTGGCTGTGCCCCCTGTGTTGCTCCCCCAGCTCCCAGCGTGGCTGACCCCGGGGTCCCCTCTCCCCAGAGGTTACTGATCCCATGTGATGCTCCCCAGATCCCCGGGGTGGCTGTCCCCACGGTACCAATTCTCCCCCGGAGGGTCCGTGCCAGAGCCCCCAAGGTGTCGGGGCCGCCCCAAGTCCCCCCTTGCAACCTCGGTGCGGGGAGGCGGAGCACGGCTGGGAGGCGGTGGCTATGCCCGGCCCCGGGCGCGGGGCGGTCTCAGGCCGGTTCCACCGCCCCGGCCGGCCCCCCCCGGGAGGAGCCGGGTTGGCGAAGCACGGAGGAGGAGGAGGAGGAGGTGAGCGGGGCTCGGAGGAGGCGAGCGGAGCGACGGGATGCCGGGNGGGGGATGTTTGTGGTGTGTGCTGGGAGGGTGCGAGGGGTTACAGGGGCTCCCCTACCCCATCACCTCGCTGCGCCCCGACACGCCGCAAAGGTCAGAGGCAAGGACGGTCCCCCTGGGCGCTGCCTCAGCACATTCCCTGCCCGACCGAGCGTGAGGAATGGGGAGGTTTTGTTGGGGATTAGGCTCTGGCTTTGGGTCGCCGTCCCCCTTTTCTGGCAGCCCCGGCACCCCAACACCGTGTGCGGGCAAGGCAGGAGGGCTATGCCAGCCGTGGGACAGTGCCAGCCGTGGGGCAATGCCAGCTGTGGGACAATGCTAGCCGTGGGGCAATGCCAGCTGCGGGCTCCCCGGAAAGGGCTGGGTGCCCAGCCCCAGCTGGGAGCAGCTTATCTCGGCAGGTGCCTGCTGACTCCCACAGAAACACCCACTGGAAACAGTCTGGGCACGTGGCAGGGCTGGATACAGCCATGCCCCACGGGGGGTCACACCCCACAGCATAGGGATGGTTTTCTGGGGAGTCACTTGCCTCCCCCCCCACAGCACAGGAGTGGTGGCTGCAGGGGTTGTGACTATGTTGTGCCCGGGTGTCCCAAGCCAGCACGTGCTGGGTGGCATCGCTGGCATCCACTTGGCAGAGTTGGTCGAGGCTGTGTTGGTGCTTGCCAAGGGCGTGGGGTGATTACATGGGCAGGGTGACCTGGTGGCCTCGTCCAGAGCCACCTTGGGGACACCAGAGCCCCTGCGTGTCCCTGCTGTGTGTCCCTGTGCGCTGCACCCGTGGCCTATCCCAAGGTCCATCAGGGATGGCATGTGGGGTGCCACCTTTGTTTGTCCTTGGGCATGGTATTGTAGGGGCTGGGGGTGACAGTGGCTCCTGGCCAGCGGTGTCACAAACCAGGCTGCCTGTTTGGCTCCATGCCCACCCCTCCACTGACACTGCCCCTCTGCAGGGACCATTCCCTCCTCAGGGACAGTTCTCAGGAGGAGTACCCCATCCTGGGGTTCTGCTGCCTGTCCCCCCATCCCGCCTCACCATGGGAGCTGACAGGGCCGTTTCCTGCAGAGGCCACACATCCGGGCTGCACATCTGGCACCCAGCTGTTGTCCCTGTTCTCCCCCCCGCCCCTGGGTCCCAGCACCTGGGGCTGTGGGTGCCCATGGCCCCCACCCTCACGGCTCCCAGCCAGCTGCCTGCACCCTGCCCTAATCCCAGGGGGGCAAGGGCTGGCGAGGGGGCTGCTGGGGCTCCAGATGGTGCCACAATTGTGGCGGCTGGCCCAAGCCCTGGGGGACTGTGGCCACCATGCCTGGCTCAGGGGGGGCTGCCTAGGGGGGTTGTCTGGCGGGGGCATTTCCCAGCTCAGACAGATGGAGTGGGATTAGAGCTGCAGCTCCCTGAGGGCTACGGTTGGATTTGGTGTGGGGCTGAGCACTCAGCAGCAGAGGGACAGCCCTGATGTCCTGGGGTGGGATGGTGGGGACCCTGTGGGATATCATGGCTGTGTCACCAGTGACACATTGTCCTGCAGCTCTGACTGATCCTGACCCCCCTGTGTCTTGCAGCGAAGGCGTTTTCAAGTGCCCTGAGGACCAGCTGCCACTGGACTATGCCAAGGTGAGTCCAGCATGTGATACCCAGCTGGGAGGGGGGGGATGTCCCTGTCACCCGTGTCCCCACCATGTCCCCAGGCTCTGCACACCCGCCTGGCACAGCCATGCCAGCCTGGCACGGGCACCCGTGCGGAAGCAAAAGCTCTTTGTGCTGCGGGGCTGGGGAGCGGAAGCCCACTCCTGACAAAGGGGGTTTGTTCATGTGCCGGAGGGGGGATCCGGCCCTGGGCAGCCTGCCTGAGGCTGCCAGCCAGGAGGCTGGGGTGGGGGGGGTTCCTGTGCCCCCTCTGGTGTGGGATACTGATGTTTTGATGTTGCTTCCTCAGATTTACCCTGACCCAGAGCTGGAGGCTCAGGTGCTGAGCTTGGCCATCCGCTGCATCCACAGCGAGGAGGGCTGCCGCTGGAGCGGGCTCATCAAGCACCTCCAGGTAGGCACTGGCAGGGTGGGGGTCACGGCTGCACCCCACTCCTCAACCCCCCCCATTCACCATCCTTGTGTTCCCCATCCCCCAGGCCCATCTTGGCACCTGTGGCTTCAACGTCATCCCCTGCCCCAACCGGTGCAGCACCAAGCTGAGCCGCCGCGATCTGCCCGAGCACGTCCAGCACGGCTGCCCCAAGCGCCGGGTCAAGTGCGAGTTCTGTGCCAACGACTTCACTGGGGAGGCCTTTGAGGTGGGACAGGGGACATGAAGGGGACACTGTGCCAGGGGGGCATGGCCATGGTGGGCACACTGGAGGGGACACAGCTGGAAGGGGTGGCGTGGCATGGCATGGTGTGGCTGGGGGTANGGGGGGAGGCTGTGTAGCCAGGTTGGGGGCTGCAGTGTGAAGACCTTAGTGGGCTGCAAGGTACCACAGGGGCACAGCCTTGGCATGGGGAGAGAACCTAGATGGGGGACACAGCTTGGCTGTGGGGGCAGAGCCTGAGTGGAGGACCACCACTGGGGGCAAAATCTGCCCAATGGGACAGTGCATGACACTGGGGGGGATGCACAACCTGGGCATGGGGACAGAGCCTGGGGGGCATACACCATGGAGGGCACTGCCTGGCCCCATCCCTTGGCAGGACTGGCTGGTGAGTGCTGCCAGAGTGTGACAATGATGCTCCCATCCCCAGGGCCACCAAGGCACATGTCCTCAGGAGAGTGTGTACTGTGAGAACAAGTGTGGGGCCCGTATGATGCGGCGCCTGCTGTCCCAGCACACCCTGGCAGAATGCCCCAAGCGCACCCAGCCCTGCACCTACTGCGCTAAGGAGTTTGTCTTCGACACCATCCAGGTGAGACAGGACCCATAGGGGACCCTCGCCCTGCCAGCTCATGGCCCTGGCTGACAGCCCCTTTCCATCCCCAGAACCACCAGTACCAGTGTCCCCGGTACCCTGTGCCCTGCCCCAACCAGTGTGGGACACCCAGCATCGCCCGGGAGGACATGCCCACTCACCTCAAGGAGAGCTGCAGCACTGCCATGCTGCTCTGCCCCTTCAAGGAAGCTGGTTGCAAGCACCGGGTGAGTGTGTCCCCCAACTCATGCTGTTGTCCCCATGCCCATCTCACTCTGGCATCCTTGTGCTGTCCCCACCATGGCATGTCTGTGCCCCACAGCATCCCCACACCTCCTCTTCCTCGCCATCTGTGGTGTCACTCCTACTCTGTCCTATCCCTGTAGCTCCATGGTGTGCCCACCTTCCCATCCTTGCTCTGCTTTGCCCCTTTGTCACTTCCTCCCTGATGTCTCCATGCCATCCCAAATAGGTGTCCTTGTGCCACCCCTGTGTCCCCATGGCACCCCTGTGCCATCCTGCTCCAGCACCCCATGCCCCAGTGACATTCTCCTGTCCTGTCCCATCCTGTGTCCCCATACTGTCCCATGATCCTGTTCTGTTCCCTCCACTCATGTTCCCATTGTCCCCACAGTGCCCCAAGCTGGCCATGGGCCGGCACCTGGAGGAGAGCACCAAGGCTCACCTGGGCATGGTGTGTGCCCTGGTGAGCCGGCAGCGGCAGGAGATCCTGGAGCTGCGGCGGGACCTGGAGGAGCTGTCGGTCAGCAGTGATGGGACCCTCATCTGGAAGATCCCCGACTACACCCGCAAGCTGCAGGAGGCTAAAGCCCGCAGCAACTACGAGTTCTTCAGCCCCCCATTCTACACCCACAAGTATGGGTACAAGCTTCAGGTTTCAGCTTTCCTCAATGGCAATGGGAGCGGGGAGAGCAGCCACCTCTCCATCTACATCCGCGTGCTGCCGGGCGAGTACGACAACCTGCTGGAGTGGCCCTTCTCCTACCGTGTCACCTTCTCCTTGCTGGACCAGAGTGACCCCTCGCTCTCCAAGCCCCAGCATATCACTGAGACCTTCCACCCTGATCCCAACTGGAAAAACTTCCAGAAGCCGGGAGCCTCGCGCAGCTCCCTGGATGAGAGCACCCTGGGCTTCGGCTACCCCAAGTTCATCTCCCACGAGGACATCAAGAAACGGAACTACGTGCGGGACAACGCCATCTTCATCAAAGCCTCAGTGGAGATCCCCCAGAAGATCCTGGCCTGAGTCCCAGGGCTGGGGGTGGGACAGGATGTGAGCCTGGGGTGCCCCAAGTGGTGCTGAGTCCCTGTCCGCAACTGGTGGCCCTGGCTTGGGGACGCCTTCGTGGCCACAACTGGTGGCTCTCAGGTAGGCAGGGGATGGGGCTGCTCCCTCCCCCCTCCCCCAAATCTCTCCCAGGGCTGGGACCCCACTGCAGCCCCAACTGCCCCCCCAGGGTGGTCCCTTCTCAGGTGCCTGGGGGTGCTGGGGGGCTGGGCCCCCCCCAAGCCCCTCACTGGGGTGCCCAGCAGCCCCTTCCAGCCTCTTTGGGGGCCCCACAGGGACCCCGCTGCTCAGAGCCATATTTTGTAAGCTGGTGCCCCCCAGGAGCACAATTGTTATTTATTATGCCATGCTGGTGCTCACTGCTCACCCCCCCCCCCTTCCACAACCCC
>JAAWXA010000036.1:2762191-2789036 GCA_038090715.1 Florisuga fusca
GGGTGGGAAAAAAAAAATCGATTTGCTACTAAATTGCTCTTCAAGTATCAAGTTTAAAAATAAACTTCCTGGAAGTTGAAGATTTATTCTAAAGGCCCAGAACCTGCCAGCTTGTTTCATCGGTCCAACAGGGCTCTGACACCAGCTGGGTGTTTCACAGGATGCTCAATATTAATTATTAAATATTAAATGGCCAATAAAACTGGGCAGCCCCCCCCCCGAGGGGGATGGACCTTTGATTGTTGAATGCTCCAAACACAGTCTTGATGCCCTTAGCTCCCCAAACCAAATCCTTTTTAGCACTTTATAGAAAAAAAACAACTTTGGGATGCAGATAGGGAGGATTTTTTCTTTCTTTCTTTCTTTTTATTTCTTTTTTCTTCTTTCTTTGGCAAACCCACCTCATCTACTGTTCCTGCCCTGATTTGTGCTGATTATTGAGGCTTCTCAGCCAAGGTGGCTACACAGGCATTAATATTTCATCAGGAGGAAAATGTGAGACAGATTTGCTTTGCACATTTTTTATTAAACCAGGGAGGCCGAGCTCCCCTGGCTCCCCCCAGCCTTCTGCCTCCCACCACTGAGGGGGTTTGGGTGCAGGGGGGGGTGAAGGAGAGGGTTTTGCAGGGTCCATTTAAACGTTGGTGCGATATCATCATTTCAACTCCAGTGCATCTCTTCAGCCAGCAGCCATTCTTGCTGAATTCATGGTTTGTATCCAATTGCCCTGAAATTCACTTAAACTGATTAAATACTCCAGTGATTTTATTGCAATTTGGCCTGGTTGAGCATTGCAGAGCACCCGAATGGTGGCTGGTGCTAGAGGACGGATGGCACAAGCCCCCAGCCAAGCCCTGACATCAACTTGCCCCTTTCCTTTGGCTCCTGCACCCCCTGTGGGCCCTCCAAGAACCCCACACTGAGCAGGACATTTCCAGCTCTGATTTTTTTATTTTTATTTTTATTTTCCCCCAGTTGCTTCTTTAGAAAGACCTTCAGTGTGCCCTGATGTGCTGCTGGTTTTAGGCAGAGAACATCTCTGTTTGTTGCCCACCTGGGGTCAAATGCAACGCTCATGTCCTTCAACGTCCAGTGAGCTCAGTGTAGGGGAAAGAGCTCAAACACAGAGATTAAATCTTTGGAAGAAAACCCTGTTTGACCCAAGAGAAGTTTTCAAAGGTTTGACCATACTCTGCCATCTGCCAGAGGCCTTCAGGCTGTGGCTCTGGCTAAAGGTAACTCCTCAGCAGTGGCAGCAGCTGCTCACTCCCAAGTCCCTGCTGGCTCATTATCAGCTCTTTGCTTTGGTAAACAGCTCCAAGGAAGATGTAAAGGCTTCCTTGTGAGGGTTTGCAGAAGGATTTCCTCCTGTTGAAGGGAGAGAAATGAGAAAACCAGATGATGGAGGAGCTGGTCTGGGCAGGGAGCTGTGGCTGCTGGAGATGGGACGCAGCACTGCCTCGGGCAGAGGTCTGCCTGGCTAAGCTGAGCTGGGTTAAGCTGCCAGGTTTAGCCCAAATTCCTGGAAAAGCATATGGGAACCTGATACGTTTCTTAGTATCCAGGGAACACTGGGAACCTCATGAAGGGTTTTAGTTTGCCATCAGAGGGCTTTTGACACTAGGGTGTTTGCAGTGAGCACAAAGATGGGTTCAAGTCTCAGAGATGAAAGCAGCAGCTCAGGACCTGAACTGGGTGTGTGAGCACTGGGAACACAGCTCAGCCTCTGGAAAGGGTCTACAGATGTTATGAATTCCCTCTAAAATGACATATTTATTAATATTATTACATTAATAAGCCTGATTCTGGGTTTATTACACCCCCTACTAGGTCAGCACTCTGCAGGGCAGTCAGTACCTTCCAGAGAACCTTTTGTCCAGCTTTTGAAGCATCGCTAGGTGTCCCTCACTGCCAGGGCCAGCAGACCTGCAGGACATGGGACAGCCCTAACCCACACAAGGCATTGTAAAAAATCTCTCCCAGTTCACCTTGGCAAGACCCAAACCACCTCCTCCACTCCTCCTCTTTCTCCTTTAAATAATTTCAGCAACTTCATGGCTCCAAGATTTTCTCTTCTGTTTTCTCAGACCTTCTCAGTGCTTTTAATTGGAGAAGGGCAGCCAAGCTGTGCCAGACACATTCACAGTCCACAAGTCCCTGAAGACCCTTCCCCAAATTCCTTTAGGGATAAGCCCTCACCCTGTGCTGCCTCCCCACAGCCTCACACATTCACACTGCAGCCAACCAGAAGGGCAAGTGGGACAAATTCTATTTTTGTGTTTTTAAAATTTTTCCTGTGGATAAAAATAATGTAATTCTTGCTCATACCCGTGGCACATAAGCAGCACATACAATCAGTCTGTGGTTTAATGAAATACAGCAGCAGTTCCCAGTTGCCTCCCCAGAGAGCCCCAGCAAATGCTTGTTTGGTTTCTTGGGGAGTGGCTGAGTCCCAGGGAGACATCTCTCACATCACAAGCCTGAGGAAAATTCAGAAGTGTCTTTATAGAATGTTAACTTTGGGCTGTAACAAACCAGGCTGGTGATTTAACAGCTTCAAAGCTTCTGCTCGGAAGACAAGCCCCATCAGAGATGGAAGCTTCCACACCACTTTCATGCTTATCCCTCCTAGGATCTTGCTAATGCCCACCCGGCTGGCAAGCAAGCTGCCAGGAACTCTTAGAATGAGGATATTCTGCTAAATCAGATGTGAACAGTGGAGGAAAACAATCTGAAAATAGCTCATTCCTTCCTCGAGGAGCAGAACCCTCATCCACAAGTGCCCAGGATCCATCAGAGCAACAGAAACCTCATGCTGGAGTCAGGAAGCCACTGACTCGCAGGTAGACAGACAGGCAGGAAGCAAAGCAGTGTTGTGAAGCTCAACAGTCTGCAGGGGGGGGTGTCCCAGGGAGAGCCAGGGGCTAAGGTGTGCCCCTGGCCTTCAGGTCACTCATTTCTGCACCGGGCAGAAATGAAATCCCCTTGAGACCCCCACAGCTCACACCAATGACAGAACCACAGAATCATTAAGGTTGGAAAAGACCTCTAAGATCAAGTTCAACTGCCAACCCATCACCACCACTACATCCTCTAAACCATGTCCTGAAGTGCCACATGCAGATGTTTTTTGAACAGTCCCAGGGATGGCGACTTCCAAGGATAGCCTGTTCCAGTGCCTGTTCCAGTGACCACTTGTTTAGCAAAGAAATTTTTCCCAATATCCAGTCTAACCCTCCCCTCACAGGAATCCCTGCAGCCTGCTGTCACCCCCAGCACCTCCCCACACCCAAGCCCCTCCACAGACACCACACAGGATTTGACTCAAGACTCTCAGGAGAAGAAAACAGGAGGGGGGAAAAAAAAAAATCACTTTTAATAACAGTCTGGGTTGAGATTCATAGCAGGCTACTGAAGAGAGGAGACGCCAATGTTTTTATTTAGTAAAAAGGTCTGTATTCAGGTAGCAGAACACCTTACAGTGACTAAAGGTTAAAGTCATAGCACAGCCCTCGATCGGTTTGGGGAAAAAGGATGGGGAAGACGGCGGGGAGACTGTAGGGGAAGCAGCTTCAGACTCGAACCTTGGCTTCCAGTAGAATAATGGATTCAGAAAAATATTGCATGAAAAGCCTCGGGGGTTTTAGTTCTTTCATAGATGTATATTTACCAGTTTTCACAAAGACTGCAGGAATACGATTATAAACAATAAATTAGGACTTCATGTTGCTATCATTTGGCATAACACAATCAGGCAATTTTTCCTTTTTAAATATAAGGCAACACAAGCCAACACATAATTTAATCCGTCTTTAGTAAAATTGCTTAACTTTGCTAAAGAGTTACCACTAAAGAACGGTTTATAGTACACTTAAAAGAATTTAAATAATGACATAAGTGTACTAACTTACGCGAGGAGTCAGAAAACGTACTCTGCTAAGCTTTGAAACCTAAATATTTGTTACAGCCCAGGACTACACGTCTAAATTAAAAAAATACAAATAAATGTTTTCTAATTTTTTCCATTTACGAAAAACTTTTAAGAATCTCTAAGCCAACTATGACGTCACTTCAAAACGTGTTATTTTTTTTATTTTTTAAAATTTTGTATGATGTCTTAAGATTTTTTTTAAACCATGCTCGTTAAGGAAAGTTCAAGGAGCAAATACTTAAGGCTTTGTTTGTCAAAAGGGCTGTGAAGGAGGCCAGTGGATGGCAGAGGCCAGTGGGTTCACCCATACACAATGCTACTCAAACCCACACTACCAGGCAACATTCATACAGAAATATTACACTTAAAAGTTACAGTGTAGAGCAATATTTTTAGCCAGTGTACATATAAAGAATCAATGCATTTCTTTTTTTTAAATTATTTAATTTTTTTTCCTTTTTTTTTTTTAATTTTTTTTTTTTTTAATTTCCAAACTTGATTGTGATCATTATTGTTCAAGTATTAGTCTCATTAACAGAGATGAGAAATTTTCTACTTTCAAGAAATTTGGCTGTTAAAAAGGAAAAGGTCTGTTTTGGTACACCGAGGAGAACAAGATGCTGAGGTTACACCCAACAGTTAGTGTCCTATGGTCACTGACCCGACTGGCTGCTGGAAGTGACGTGGGAAAGGAACAGAAGGAGTTAGGCACCGCGACCCTGGGAAAAAAAAGAGATGTTATAAATAGCTTTTGCTCATTCCCAGAGAGGAGAATTGTTCCATTAAATTTGCTCTCATGTTTTGATGGGAGGGGAATTTGGGACTGTTGGTCCCACAGTGGCTTGTGAGTGGAGCTTCACTTCAGATCAACTCCCTCCTGTCCACCGCTGCCGGGAGGGGACGATGCCCCGCGCACCCGCTCATTGCACCGGAGACGAGCTTGAGTTACGTCTCCTCGCCCTGAAATTAATTCTAGCTACCCGAGAAGTGGCTGAACCCTTTTTGGAGTTTTGTCAGTGGGTCTGGATTCCCTTCAGGTCAGGACAGCCAGACTCCTAGCAGCGAGGGGGTTCAGACCAAATTGGCTCTTAGGCTGGCGAAAGGGGAGCAGGGAAGGGAAATACGAGGCAGAAAAATTAAGGAAGAAAAAAAAAAAAAAAAAAGGCAGCTACCGAGGGCAGCTATACTGCCTACGTCCCAAAACTGCCATCCCCCCTCCTCCATACCCTGTCCACAAAAATAAAAAAGTGTCAGAAAAATCAGCTAGAGACTTTTGGCTTTGGAAAAAAAGTCTAAAACGATAAATGCGGGTGTCCTGGCAAGAAACAGCTGAAAAGCTTCTTCCTAAATTAATGCCTAAATACATACCCCTAGCTAGCTCTTTGCAAACGTGGGCTTCGTTTTCAATTAAATAGGCCTCTAGACAGTGCAAATGGTCAATGTTTAATGCATTAATGAAATGGGCTTTTGAGTTGAAAATAAGCCCTGCTTCCTGACAAATTCTGTTGCTCTTAATCTTCAGAGGAAATTGAGATGGAAATTTAAGCAGCTACGTTACCTCGCTCTTTATGGAGCTGGTGAACAGATGCAACTGCGAAACCCTGCAGCAACTCAACATCAGTCCAGCAAGTAGCTACTGAGCAGAAGGCAAAAAATGCTGCACAAAGGGGGTTCTGCGGTGAGGAAAACAGCTGTGGCGTGAAGTAGTGTAATGAAATCCTTGGAAACAAAAGGCATGTCAAATATTTGATGCACAAAAGGAGATAGGTAACATGTAAGCAAAGCTTTTAAATATACAGTATGTCTTCTTCCAACAGTTACTATAATGATCACACAAGTTTGCAAGTTAAAAACGCCTTGCTTATTAATTAAAATTAAGACTAAACCTCTAACTTTTTGTCTGTGAAAGTGACTGCAGCCTATCTATACCCTGGGTGTTGAATATGAAGATTTCGACTATCGGTTGGTTCAGGTGCTCGGTTCATGGGAGGCCGATGGACTTTTCCCAGCACGGCCATGCTCTGATCTCTGAAGCAGGACTGCTGAAAGTCCCCACTCAGGTAATCCATGGTCTGCATCACACTATTCTGGCTGGATGGGCCAGCTCCAGCTCTGTAATGAGTTCCTCCTGCACAATCTAGCGGTGCTCCTGCCTGTTGTCCCCCGTGGAAAGGCATAGCGAGGTCCTGGGACCCAGAGCTGTCACTGTTGGGCGTGGGCAGAATGTTATTCCAGATGGGCTGGAAATAGTGCCCATTGGTATATGGCAAGGGTCCCTGCAACCCATTCACAGGTGGAGAAGGCGTTGGCTTCTCAATGGGGGGCTTCAAGCTGAAGGACTGGCCCATGCACAGTTCTTGAGGGTAGTTGGAAGTCTTGCCAGGAAAACTCTGCCCTGTCATCTCTCTCGGAGGGTGCTTCCCTGCGAGTCCAGCAGGCCCAGCAGCATCCCCACACATTTGCTGCAGATGCGCAAGCTGGTGCTGGTTCCACGCGACTGATTTGATTTCGTTCTGGTAGGCGGGTGGCACCCTGTTAATATTCACCATGGGCACATTAACAGAGGCAGGAGGAATAGCAGCAGCAGCATGGTCTACAGGGTTTACTACACAGGAAGGCATGGGTGTAGGGACATTGTGAGTAGATACCCTGGTACTTGCATTGATAAGCAGGTTGCGACTTATAGGGCTGGGGTTTGCAATCTGTCCCTCACAGACTGAGGTAGTGCTAATGCCAGCTCTGGCCTGGCAGAACTGGTTAATCTGGTGCACAATGCTGCTCAGGTCCGGTGGCTGGTTCTGCTGCAGGGTGGCAGCCATAGAGAGGGGAATGGTTGAGGTAGACACGGTCACATTCGGCGGCGCATCTGCATCCGGCATCTTTCTGCTTCCATGTAAACCCGGCTGCAGCAAAGGGTTGGGGGGGTGCTGCAGAGTCTGGTGTGCCAGGGACTGAGGATGCTGCAAGCCCTGCGGCTGCTGCATGGTCTGAGGGTGCGGCAGCGCCTGGGGCTGCGGGATCCCCTGAGGGTGGGGTAAGCTTTGTGGCTGTGGTATACCCTGAGGGTGCTGCAGAGCCTGTGGCTGCGGGATGCTCTGGGGGTGCGGCAAAGTCTGTGCATGCTGGAGAGCCTGCTGGCGGGCGAGCGCCTGGGGGTGGGTTAAAGTGCTAGGTGCAACGTACGGGGTGGAAGGGGGATTCATCATCGCCTCCGGCAGCAGGCGGGTGCGTGTCCCGTCAAAGTCTTTGATGATTCCTTTTGCTGGAGATTTGACTATCGCCAGGAGGCCTGTTTTCGTGGTGGCCTGAGACGGGTAGGGACTGTACCTCTGGCCCGAAGTATCAAGTCCATTCACAGTACGGCGTATGTGTTTCCTCTGGGGAACCTTGACACTGTTTGGAAAAATTTTTATAGTCAGTGGATTGTTGGCGACCTTCTTAGCATAAGCATCCAATTCTGCTGGGGTAGGATACTGTGCAGATCTCATTTTCTGTGTAGTGTCCCCTGTGGAAAAAGGAAATTTGTCAATACCCATTCTGGCCAGCGAGGGATCAACCCCCCGGGCAAGACAGTTGCACAATATGGGCAAAAAATCTCCAAGGAATCAAGAGGCAAGAACTTCATCTTCCCAGACCAGCAGATCCTGTGCCAGACACCTCATTCCCTTTATTACCTGCTGACTGACACAATCCCCAGCTCAGCTTAAGGCAAGACCTTCCCAGGGGAATCTGTTTACAGTTGGCCAAAAATAGGTAATGTGCTATAAACACCTGATTGTCTCCAACTTGGAATCTTTCTACAGCTTGTGTGGTTTCTATTCTCTTAATTTAAGATTGCCTCCCCACACCTCTTCAAGCCTTTCTCAGTATCTTTACTATGTAAATCAAAATCAGAAAAGTTATAAATTAAACATTAAACCCATGTAATGCTGAGTGGGAACCATACAAGGGACTTCAGCTCAGGTCTCCATTTACATCTGCTTTATCTTCTAGATACTGACATCTGAAAGCACTTTGAGTGTCTTCTTGTCCATTAGGAAGCCCTTGTCAGCCCAAGTTCAGCAAATGAAAGGAGGCTACATGGGCTTTATGGCTTGCAATTATTTCTTCAACTGAAGTTTCAGTGTAGCACCTTGCTAAGGACAACATCCTAGCATCCCATAGTAAAATTATGTGACCACCTCACCAGATTAAAAACATTCTAGTCCCCTCACACAGACAAAAGACTTCTGTAGGTGTGGTCTCCCTCAATTTACCAGATACCTACCTTGCCCACAAAGGCTAAAAGTGATTCTGGAAAGAACTTCAGAAATTTAGTGAAATGCTCATGCCTCTCTTCCTATAATTGTATTTCCAAACAGAAAGTTGGTCTGTTGCCCTACTGCTGCCCTGCTGCTTAACTCCTATGGGACTACAGCTTCAGAAGATTTTATAATCTTCAAATAATGACTTGCAGCTTTGACAATCCGATTTTGCTTTTGTTTGATTTGCCCTCCCCACCCTGCAAACAGTTAACTGGAAAAAAAACCCAAATATCAATCCTTTTTGCTAAGATGTTCACATCCCCACGCCATCTTCTGCTGTGCTGAAAGAACGGGAAACGTGGCAGCCCAAGAGCACCCTGGCCTCAAATCTGGCCTTCTGACCCAATGAAATCTAATGCTCCAGAAAAGAGCTTGATGTTCCCAGGAAAACAGCTCTTCCTCCTGAAAATTCACCTCTGATTCTTTTAAACAAATTGCCTCCTGAATACAGCTCAAGTCTGAGTACAGCTGCCTTTCTCTTTGCATGCTGCAGCTTCCAAGTCTTAACAGGTGAGGAAGTGAAGAACTGATCTATGAGCACTCACTTTCAGAAAGGGCCAGAAAATGCAACATACGATGGATACAAAAAGAAAGGATTATTATAGAAATATTAAAAATGTCTTCTGTGAAAATCAGAAGCTTTGCCAAGCAGCCTGCCTTGTATCTCTAGCACAGCATGTCCCACTGTGCTGGCTATACTCTTACTCTCTGTGCTGCCCAAACACTGGCACACACCACCCTGTCTCTTAATCAAAGGAAATGCTCGTTAGATACAAACCTAAACATCCTCTCTGTTCATATCCCTGCAGCTGCCACTGCAGGCAAGTGCTTTACATCTGCCCTCCTCAGCAAGCTGCTATGCTCCAAACAGAAAGAAGATGGATGGATTTGCCAGTCCTGCCTTGCCTCAACAGCCAAGGCCCTCATGAGTTTCCCAACCTTCATTCTTACCATTCTCATCACTATGTTCTGCTCCTTCCCTGAGAGATGACCCATCAACAATGGACATAGGAACCCACTTCTGTTTGTATTACCTTTTATGTTATGGTTACCACCACTGCCACACAAAGCTTTTATTTTCAGATGAAAAATTAAGTAGCCACTTTTAAGATGTTTTTACCATCGAAATCTCCAGCCTACAGTTTACATTTCTATAGGCATATCAGCAAATTAGGTGGTAAAAAAAAAATAGGTGGGAAATATAAGGACTAAATATTCTTTTACCCAATGGGAACAGCATCGTTTGAACAGGCTGTGGCTGACAGTTACAACACGACTGTAATCCTGAATCTGTGAGGACTCCTTCCTCTGATGAGAGACAATAAGCCCTCGGTCAAACTGAAATGATGGAAAAACAGCAAGTTTGGCATCCTACCAAATGGCAAAATCCCTCAGACAGGATCTTCTGAAACCAACCACCATTTCCAAGAGCACCCATTCTGCATGCAGCCAAGGTTATGCTCCTTTTACTACAGCCTAACTCAGCTGTTCTACTTAGGTCTGACCAAGGTGATGTATTTCTGAGTGTACCAATGTGCTGATTAAAATGTGCTTTGGTAGTGTGGTTCCAGAAGCAGGATTTGATGACTGGAATAGTTAAAGCAAAAAAAAAAAAAAAAAAAAAGGAGAAAGGCATTAAAGGGTTGGGATCTGAATATCCCATACAAATGTCCTACTAACTAGTAAAGAACAGTTAGGTTCTGGTTCTTAAGTGAATAGAAAATCAGCTAGAATAAACCAAAAGAAAATGCTGGTATTAGAATCCATTTATCAGAAGAAGAATTCTGGAACAGGCCATAAAATGAGGAGGAGGATGGCAGATGAACAAGCTCCATCAAGAAAATAATGGGATAAGCTTCACAAGGCTACCTAATGATAAATGCAAGGCAGAATACTTTGGTTGAAAAGTAATTATTTCATGTTTACTATAAGGTAAAGCTGTGCATATGACCAATTACCCCAAGAAATTGGTGAAATGCAAGTTCATACTCCCACTAATCCTGTGGCAACCAATTAATCTGGTCACATTCCTGTGCCTGTCTCACTGTTGCAGCTATTTTTATCATGAAATGAGATATATTTCTCTGCCTCACCTCAGCACTAATGTAACATTTTTAAAGTGAATTTTACATTAAGGCTTTAAAACCCCACTGATTTAAAAGCTGTCTACGGTTAAATTTTTATTAACATTAAGCAAAATACAAACAGGCCTTCAGGATTGCTACCCTAATAAGAGCATCAGCACTGGGACAGGCAAAAAAAAGCCCATCTTCTACATAAAAATCTCAACTGCAGCAGTTTCTCTACAGGCTTTACAGGAAGAGCCCTCACCCCTTGAAAGGACACTGCCAGAATGATCTTGTCTGAAGTATACTGAGTGACTGGTCAGGTTTATACTGGAGCCACTGTGAAGAAGGAGAGAGAATCAATACAGGGTCAGTGAGAAATTCCCTGTGTGGACAAGGACAGATTTCAGGGTTAGCCCTTCCTGTGATGCAGGCTGGGATTCAAAGAAATATATTGAAACTGGAAGTCACATGGTGATCAGTTTCTAAAGGAAAAAATAGGTGTATATTAATCTACAAAACTCCTACTGCACAGACCACCTTTAAGAAAAGTGCCTCTTGTTTGAAAGTTAGTAAGTGAAAAAAAGACAGCTGAGCTAATGTGGATTTTTAAGCATTAATAAGAAGTCTGATTGAGAAAACTACACTTATAAAATTATTAATCCAAACACTGTAAGTCTGAATAAAGGCTATCACATGGGGTTCTGGGCCTTTTATAAAAGCACTTGCACTATCATTAAAGCCCACTTCCAACCCTCCATCAGAAGTCACAAGTCACTGCTCATTAAAAATGCTCATTAACTCCACTTTCCTTTGGCCAGGGGCTAGGCTACTTGTGCATATACAGCACGGAGAGAAATGCACCAATTAATCTTACACACATGTGCAGCAGGGGTGAGCAAGGTCTGCAGGAGCAGCTTCATTTTCGATATAAATCAGAACAAACTGGAACAGCTGAGCACTACCACTGCCAGCCAGTGCCTGCCAGCTACTTTATGTCCCAAATTCTTTTGAATGCAGTACCCAAAGCTCTTTGCTAAGCAGGATCCAGCAATGCTTTCAGCATGGGGATGAGCAGTTCTCAGAAACAGCATCAGGTACCATCAGCTTAAGAAACTGCCCACATACCAGCATGCTGCCTCCTAAACGTGCAATTAGCAAATACCTGATTTATGCACAGCAACCCTCACATGAACCTCAACAATTTGCTTTTAGAACTAAGCTTTCTGAGCTGTGTAATGCAAGGACCCAGGCATGTTCTCACCACAGCAGCCCACCTTCTGAGTAAAGGTGTTGAGGTCAGCAAAGCTCAAGCTGGAAATGGAAAAGTGAAAGGAGAGGAATCCCCAGTTTGATGCCAACGAAGGAAGTCTCTTTGTGAGTCAAGATTTTTACTACTGCCAAAAATGTCACTCCAATTACCAATCCAGTGGAGCTGGCATAATGTGTGTAATGTGAATGGTGTCCTTCACCTCTGGCAGGACTTCAAGTCACTTGTAATTGCAAAACTTTTACCTGTTTTCAGTAGCATCACAAGAGCCTTAATATATTAAGGCTACAACTCCAGGCTACAACTGGACTTTAAATTATTTGGCTTACAAAGAGTAATGAGTCCATCAGTAAACTGAGGGCACGGAGATGTCCCAGTGCACATTTTGAATGCAAGAGGAAGATCACAGCGTTAAGAATCAAGTACACAGAACTTGAACCTTGGTATTTCTGAAATTTCAGCTGAACAATCAATGTGCAACTCAGTGATAAAGAGGAGAGCCAGAGCAAGACTTATAAATCTCTAGCCAGTAAACTTACATTTCTAAGCACCTGTTGTTCTTAAAAATACCAGTACAACTATCAAAAAAATGTCTGAAGTTATCAAAAAGGAATTATCAGTGTACTCTGCAGACATATCTTCAGAGGCACTAAAAAGACATCAGAAGAAGATGGAAACTTTGAACTTTAGTAATTTGGCCTAGATGACTAATATTTGCAGTATGCCCCAGGTATGTGGAACAGAGCTGCTGACCTCAAAGGTTTGCATTAGCCTGATCCAGCTTTTATCGGTGCCTACAAGTAACTAAACAATACAAGTGAAAAGAGTCAGGAAAAAGTTGCGTTAAGAAGCAAGTCAGCTGGCACTTTAGGTACAAAGTTTTCAGCAAAGAGGCACGAATCTCACAGAAACCTCACTTGTAATTTGTCCTGCTGTGGTTAAAATTAACCTTTATAAAGCCAGGAAAGGGGGAGAACTTGCTGCACACACATGAATCTCCACAGCCATTTCTCAGAGCCATTGTTGATAGATGCCTTGAAGGCATAACAAAAGAAAGGCTCTAACATTAAATAGTTTTTCCACTGTGTCCTAAAATGTTCATGTCACAGCTGTACCAGAGCCAGATTTAACAGTTAACCACATCCTGCAGACAAAACGTCACTCACATTTCTGAAGTCCAGTGTTCATCTGCGTGTAAGAAAGAAGCTGAAAGGAGAGGTCACCTGGTCCTGGCAGACAGGCCAGCATGGCAGACAGGCACTAACACAACATGGGCCATTCACTCCTCTGCACACTGCAACAACAGAGAGACAATTCAAAGTTATAATACAAGGAGGAACAGAGAAAAGAAAGTGGCAAAGAGCCATTCCTGGGTGAAGGCCTGACCAAGCACAGATGGGTGACTGCAACTCCCGACCTCACTGCATCTCCAAACGGCAACAGAAATACTTCAAGAAGTGGGTGACCTGCAGGGTTAAAACTAAAACAGCCATCTTGCTCTCTGCTGCTTGACACACAGAGGATAATCTGTACTTCCATCCTCAGATTTCAAAGGTGGCTGTTATGAGTGGTAAAGAAACCACTGTAATTCATTTTACTACATATTGAAATGCACTGGCTATCTACCAGGTACAGCCAAAGCAAGTCCTCTGGAGAAATCCTGTCAACTGCTCTTTTACATTTAATAAAAAGGCACGGCATGCATAAATTGAAGGCAAAGTATGCAGCACTCTGCCTTGTGGCAAGATTAAGCTGCATGCTACAGCTTGTAATTTCTGTGGTCCATTAGGCTGAAAGATGAATGGCTACAACTTCCTCCATTTCACAGGAGGCTCGCTAACCTGCGCGGCTCTGGGTCAGACAAATGGCAAGACGTGCCTTCTGCACAAAGAGGCTACAGAGGTGCCACCACCCTCTGCTGCACAGGGTCACCATTTATGATACCACACCTCAAAATGAAAGCAAAGAGCACTAAAGCTCTTTCTGTATATACACTGCAAAGCTACTCTCAAATCCCATCACCTGCATACAGATATAAGGAGGGTTCCCACCAGCAAAGCTAACTCAGGCTTGAAGTCTTCCAACATTACTAGGAACATGTATGGTGAGAAAATAGTGTTGGAACAAGGTCTCTGGAAGCCACCTGGTCCAAGCTCCTGCTCAAATCTCCCTTTTGCAGCTACTGAGGCAAACCACAGCCAACCACAAGCACTTGAGAAAACTCTGGGAAACGGGGTGGCTGGAGAAACGAGCTGACTTCTCCCTCTTGCCCAGATCTCCACAAGCATCAGTGCTGCTACACGGGGAATGCTTTTGTCAGAACACCTAAGGAACAGCTAGAAAGGGCTTGGGGTTTGTGATACAACCCCCAAAACATGAACAGAGCTGAAGGCTTCAACAGTTAAAGGTTGTCAGTCACTGTTTCAAAACCCCAATTAAAACAACTGGGAAGGCACTGAAAGATCAAGACAGGTGAAGCAAAAAGCTCAAGAGCAGCAAGAGAAGCCACAGCTGCAGAGGCAGCTTCTGAAGGAGCCGCGCTATTGAGGACTGTGTAAGTGATGTGAACAAAACCTTTGGATGACACCTGATGCCTCCTGGATAGCACCACTGCCTTCCTGTTCCAGAAAGCTCCAAAACTTGATTTCTCCACAGACATGTTTTAAAGACTTTAATTTGAAACCTAACCTCTGGCCATAGTCACAAGTCAGACTGTTCAAGGAGTACCTGCACTAAAGGTCACCCACAGCACAGCAATTAGCTCCATATTTGTAGGCATCTCAGTTAAACCATCTTGGATTAAACCAACTGCCAATATATCTTATACAAATATTAATTTATGAAAATTGCAACTTCATATTGTGAGTGCTCTCAAAAGCTGAGCAAGCCCGTTGGGTGCCACTGTGACTAGCAATTAAAAACAATTTAGGACACTGAATGTCAGCTTGACAACTCTGTGCTATTGCTGTTTCACCCTACTCACTCAGAGGCACAATGACTCAGTGCCAGCAGAGAGATACAAAACCTCTCCAAGCTGCAGGTCCAACAGCACCATCACCAAGAGAACAAGTTTACATTCAGTCTTCACTTCATCTTTAAGAGACAGCAATGATCTACAGTACTATAAGTTCCAGACTTGTAAAAAAAGTTGAAACCTGGATTTTCTTCTCTGTTGTAGGCAGAGTTTTTGGAGTCTTTTAGAAGATGTTCAGAAATTATGGCTGAAGACTTGTCAAACCCACAGTTTACAGGAATTGCTTTAGGGACTGAAAAGTTGCTCAACCTTTATGGTTGAGATTCATTCACTACTATGAGTATGCAATGTTGAGTGAAATTTTATGAACAGCCTGTGTGCAGCAATTTTTTACTCCAAATGATGCCCAGCAAGACCAAAAAGAAAAAATAAAAATCCAGCTCCTTTTAATCAAAATACAAACCCACTGTGAGTTGTCAGAGCTTCACCTGAGTAAGCAACAGAAACACCCAGTCAGCATGAAAAAAATAATAATTGTATTTTCTTTTTTTCCTCATTTCAGCATCTTTACAAGACTGGCAAAACCAGGACAGACAAAAAATAAAGAGCCTTCACTGCAGCCAGAAAACCACCAGATCACACCATTCCCATATTCACAGAAGCATCTACCTGTTACTCCAGGAACACCTGACACTAGCCCAGGATTATTTCCCATCCCTGCACAGCCAAAGGAGCTCAGTGTCTAAAATACTACTTAACTGATGGCAAGTTTGTGTGCTGAAAAAAAGGGCTCTGCAGTGCAGCACTGCACTCACCATGCTCTGTGACTGAATGAGGACCCTTCCTGACAACAAGACAGGTGGAGGGTTTGCTCACCTGCTCCATCATTCACATTTGCTATAGCCTGAACACTGCAACTCTTACAGCAAAGCTCCTGCTGGAAGTGCCACGGAGAGGCTCAGCACCACACACACAGCAATAAACAGGATAATGGCACATTAGGAGAGAGAACAAGTGATTAAGAGTGGTCACAGTATTCAACTCAGAACAGCCAGGCTTCTGCAATAAGACAGATGTGTTTCTTTGAAGGTCAAAACATGTATTTACAGAAGCTTTAGTTCCAAAATAGAGAGATGTTTTAGAGGGGGCTATAAAGGGAAGTTGCTCCCGCAGGCAGATAATCATTTCAGGCAATGCCAAAGGTTCATAAAAGACTGGGGTGGCAGTAACAATTCTAAAGGAAATACTGGACTTACAAAAATTACTTTAAGTAGAAGCATAAAATAATTCTTTTAGCTTGATTTGCAATAACCAAATTGATGCCATCTAGGTCACTGCTGAGCATTAAAAAAAGAAATTCAGATTTACACAGAAGTGCTGACCATAACCGCATCGCTAAATTCCATATTATAATTAAAATCCTGCTCTAGTTTTTGTTCTCTATGAAATTAATACAGCTTTTCAAAACCAAGATCTCAAGCATGTGAAAACAAATGCATCTGAAATGCCTTTACAAATAAGCCCATTCATTTTCTTTTATAGAATTAATTAACATTTATTCCCTTTGAGATACTCAGCACTTGACTACTACTTTCTCTCCTGACTGATCTTCAGTGTGAGCCAGCACATGGAGAATACTCCAACACAGGACCCAGCTCACATGAACCAAAATCGCCCACGTGGACTGTGCTTGGGATTGAGATGAACATCCATGGCTGCCTCAAACTGTGGTTATGCACAGCCTCATGTTGGCAGCACAGGTTTCTGACACAAAGGCAGCTGGGCCCATCATCCCCTCCTGAGCTTGGCTTTATTGCTTCTAATTAGTCCAGTGCGGGAGATAAAACTGAAATTGGCACATCAAGACTTCACCAGCCTGCTTGGCTCCACAGTGGTGAGTTGTGTGGGCAGCAGCACCTGCAAAATTCCCTGTGTGTTACTGAGGGAACAGGGGTGGACGCAGTCAATCAGGAACTGAGTTTTTTTTTTTCACTGCACACAGCTCAGTAACACTAAACCAGTCAGCTGCAAACTGGAGAGCAAGCTGACCAGTTGGCTCTGGCAACACAGCAATGCAGGGCAGCTGTAAAACCCTTCAAGTTTTTAGATTGTGTTTTAAACTCTTTGGTATACTGTGCCAAACACAGCATAATGTGCTTCGTCTTGAAAATATACATTAAAAGATACAGTACATTCCTAGAAGAAAGCAATCTTTAGATTGGGATAAATAAATAAATACTCTCCTTTGAAGTGATTTTAATCTAATGTGGCTGCAGGATATAATCTTAAGAGCACACATATTGCATGATGTTCTATGAAGCAGCAGGTTTAGACACATGAGCAGAAATTTTTCCTAAGATTTATTAATAATAAAATCAAAGAATGTTAAACTTAGGGGGGATTTGCAGTGCTTAGGATCTGGAAGCAACTGTCACATCCCCACAATGATTGTCATGTTCAGCCTTACCTGCAGCTCAGGGTGGTGTTTGGTCCAGGCTGTGCTGATTTTCAGAGGAAGTCCTGCCTCCTCCAAGGCTCACTGAGCAGGACAGAAGAGCTCACCTCCACCCATTGCCCAGGGTCACCCTCCCTGCAGAGCTAAGAATCCATTCAAGTAAAACTTACCATGATACTGTCTTTCTGGACTAAAAGGATGTATTATTTTCTCTGATTCTCTCTGTATTATTTGACTGATTCTCAAAGTTTAGCATGGCCTCTGCAAGACCCAGCACTCCTCCAGCCAGGGGAAGACTTTTACAAGCTAGAGTAAAACCTAGGTGTAAAGCAACCCAGTATTACTAGGAAATTTCCAATACTCTAACACAGCTTTATCATTATATCTAAAGCCCATATATGCCAAGTTATTGCCAAGTTTTAAAATACACCAGTCCCTGAAGATCCCAAGAGGCTTACAGGGTAAGGGCACGAAGGAAACCCTCCCCACAAACCACTCCTGGTTTGAAATATGGAAAACTGAGCTGTTTGAGAAGAAAGTAAGCTGGTGAAGTTTAAAGTTGGGTTCCTGAAAGTAAACATGCATGTTTGAAATTCCACGATTAACTGCAGGCTTGTTCACAAAGCTGGAAGCTGGGAGGAAGCAGAACCATCTACCCACACACACACACACACAAGAAAAGCTCCAATCTATTCCAAGTTTCCAGCACCCTGGGGTCCCGGCAGCCATGTGAGGGTTTTTAAGCACTTGTGGCTGACTGCTACGCTTCGTTTCCCCTTGTTATTCACAAGGTAGCCCCGTGAAATTCCAGAACTGCTGCTGGGATTTACGGTGACCCCCAAGCCCACGCAGCACATTCCAAGTTCAGCATATAGAAATCCTGCAAACAACAAAACCGAACTCAGGCTGGGAAGTTTCTTTGGTACAACTGTCTGTAAGAACTTGCCAGGAAACATAATTGAATCCAGGCCAATTTTCATGCTCCAAGGGAAAACTCAGTGTCTCATTTCCCCCCTGGCACGTTTCTCAAGACCCAAATGAGACTCATTCTTTTTGCCTCTCCTAAAGTAACCTAAAATCTAGAGGTTTCAAAAATTTGTTTGCGTCAGCCACAGATGCTGAACCCCCCACCAATGCTCAGTATCATTCCTACCAGCCAGCTGTGCCTTGCTTGACAGAGTCTAGGGTGATCATCCAGGATCCCCGCCTTTCTCCATCCCCAAAGCCCCCCTTGATTCTTGGGCACTTACCTGAATGGCCTTTTCCCAGGACTGCTGAAGAGTCAGATAAATCTTAATGTTTCCCAGAAAAACATTACCAAATTAGCACTGTATTCATCACCGGCCGGTATCACATCCCCTTAATGCCTTATAAATGGAAAACTGCAAAATAATGCGCCGAGCAGTAGTCTTTAGAAATGGCAATAAATCACAATGGCATCGAGTGTACTCGGGGATAAATAAGTAGGAAGACTGAACAATAGAGAGTCGCCTTTTGTAACGAGCAGAGTGCACTGTCAGCATCTGCCAGCACAGGACCTTTTGGCTTTCTGCATTCAGGTGGACCTTTTGTAGATCCCTGCAACGGTTTCGATCAAAATCAATTTTTGCTTCTTGCAGTTTAATTAACTGTGATTTTGCTTATAAGCCATTTCACCTCTTAGGCTGACCTCCATTTATAACATTACTCAGGCAACAAAATTAAATAGTTCAGAGAGGAAGGTGGAATGAATTTTAACACACATGGGGTGCTTGGGGAAAGGGGAGGCACCTGCTGCAGCACAGCTCTGCTACTCTCCCTGAGCTGGCAAGG
Source organism: Florisuga fusca (assembly GCA_038090715.1). Taxonomy (NCBI): domain Eukaryota; kingdom Metazoa; phylum Chordata; class Aves; order Apodiformes; family Trochilidae; genus Florisuga; species Florisuga fusca. The sequence goes on from JAAWXA010000036.1 coordinate 2,781,004, forward strand.
CAATGCTCAGCAGGGGAGAAAATGAAGCAGCTTTTGGGGTAAAAACAGTTAAATGGAGTACTGTTCATACCACGTTCCCCATGCCCAAGGGCTATCACTGAAGGCTTCTAGGTGAGCAATTCTGAGCAGAATGTAGGGCAGTGAAGAAGCCAAGGTAGCAGCAGCTCTTGGCTCCAGGCAGGCAGGTCCTGCCACACGTGGCATCAGCCCCATCAAATGCACTCTTTGGATAAAGCAGCAGCAAACTCAAGGTTATGATCTTAGAGTTTAAAAAGCCTTTTTTTAGGCCATTCCCAAAAGATTATTTTAAAACACTGTACTATGCATCTGCTGAAGAGTAGAACAGTTGGCTTTAATTGCAAGATGGATTTTTACTTCTGACCTTTCATCTAATTGAGGCCTAAAGAAGAAAAAACAAAGGAGGAAAAGCTATACGCCACTTCAGTTATTAAAATCCATCAAGCTCAGACTTTAGCCTTGGGATAACCACGGCCAAAAAATTGACTTGCAAGTAATTATCACTGCTATCTGCAATAAAAGTTAATTGGACATAATTGAACTAAAGCCCTAATCTGAATGAAGCTGTCGCTGGCAAGAAGCCTGCTCCTGCCTGCACTTTGCAAATGAAACTGCTAGCAGGAAAATGGATAAACACAAGGCTGCTCTCACGGGCTGCAAATCACAGCACAATTCTGCACACAGCTTGTGAGCTGGGCCAAGATAAAGCTATTAGTAGGGCTCATCCTCACCAAACACACCCTTCCACAATACTCAAAGACAGTAAAGGAGTAGAGTTTCAAAAACAAGTTTCAGTTTTACCATCCTCTTAATTACATGGACTGAAACATAAGATTCATGTCACGAGATGCTGGTTTCATCAGCCCTCCAATGCTGCCAATGCCAGTAATAATAATGTACTTTTGGGGTGCGTAAAGATAAAACTCAAAAGGTTTTCAGTGATGGTAATTTACCAACTTCACACAGTGCAACAGCCTTTCCTGTTCCAGGACCAGCTTCTTTCATCTCCACTGCAGAGGGGATGATTATCAAGGTTTTGTGCTCAGCCCATGCAGGTGGCTGGGGGAAGGGAGTGTTAAAACTCAATTCGTGCTGAATTGTCCATTTATATTTTGCATTTCTGTTAACTAACAGACCAGAAAGTGGTCATCATCCCCCATACTACTTTAGAACTTCCTTCCAATTTTAATTATTAACACTATGCCCTTCACCAAGGCGTATCAAAGCACTTAACAAACATTATTGAAGCCACGCAACCACTCTGAACCAGGGTAAAAATGGCACACAGCTCCTTTTACAGTGGCTTAGGGTTTTTTGGACAGATTTATGTTAGAAGACTCATCTCCTGATTAGGGACTAGCCTATGACAGCAGAGACTGAGGGAAGTATCTGCCTCACCACAGGTTCCTGACATAATTTTCAATGAAGCATTTAATCACCCAGTGCCGTGGTTGCCCCTTGTTAAAAGGACAGGGGTGGGTGACAGTTTTCTACCACTGAAGAAGACCATGAAGATAAATGAAAGTGCTCAACAGTGACCTTGACTTCTAACATCAGGCTTACAAGGTCGTGGTCCAGAAAGTCTCCTGGGGAGACCTTGCTTCCCTCTGAGAGCCATTTGCTCACCACAGCTCCTCTGCATTTTGGTGGCTCAGAACAGCACTTCTTAGGCTCAAGAAAGCTGCAACGAAGTACCAGTGACATCAATTCCCTTTCATGACCCAAATCAGTGGCTTATTTTACTTTGCTCAAAGCCCTCACCTCTTTTTAAGCCTATTTTTAGGTTTAACTCCATATTCTGCAATGTGGCAGGAGCTAACAGACAACACAGGCATAAGTAGGTCTTGCCAGGTGTTGCAGGCCGTGTCTAAGGTGAAGGGAAGATGTAGAAAAGACAAGTCAGGACGATTGTATGGCCTGGCCAAAGCTTCAAAGGATTATTTCTGGCTGTGCTTGAAACACATGCTAGTGGTCAGTTGTGAGACAGATGAGATACTACTTTTACCATGGGAACATATGCAAGAAATAGGAAAATCAACTTGCCTGAAGTCAAAAGCAATTTGAATAACTTTGTATCTGCCGCCTCTGAATTTTCTCTACACTAAAGCACTCTGACCATTAATTAATTCTCTTTCTCCTTTTATATGGTAACTTCCAACTCCAAGTTTTTAATGCTGTACTGGTGGGAATCAGGGATGTGAAGAAACAGTCTGGGATGTAACTTGGTTGTAGTCCATAAATCTGCACGGTCACTTAGGAGAGGGAGCAAAGGATGCTATTGCTGAACAGCAGCAATTAAGAGAAGAGACCAGGCAAATACAGCATTGGCATAAAAAATCAGAACTTGCCCAGGATATCAGGCTTACATTTGTATTTTCAAAACACAAAACAGACTCCCTACCAGTCACTGTAACATTCTGAGACAACACCATTTCCTCCAACACGATACAGGAGGTGCAAACAAACATTCCTTCCTCCAAAGCATCCATTATCCTCAGGGCAAACTAAATTCACCTTCCTCCTACGCACTCGAGCAGCATCTGTAATATCACAGCAGCCACTATAATATATGGAACTGACTTACAGATACTCCTGAGCCCGTTTCCATGTGCACAGGGCAGCATTAAGGTCAGCAGAGATGAATTCCATCCAAAGCAAACCGGTAACAGCCCAGCAGCTACCGAACTACAGGATGCTGCTAACACATACCCCAGTGGAGGCAACACACATTCCCACCAACAGACATTCTCCATCCTTGTACACAACTTCCTTCTGCCTTCAAGTGATAAGAAACCAAAATACACACTGACCCCTTTCCCATGCTGGAGAGTCTGCAGTTATAACCTCAACATCATCAGCAAGAATGTTCACTGCCATGGTGTTACAAGCAGCTTTCCTACGTGTTCAATGTCTGCAAGAAGCATGAGGTTTAAATTCTGGGGTTTACTTTACCACATGGGAGATGTGAGAGCTGTGAGCTTCCTCATGCTACTCTCAGCCAGAATTCTTCCATCTCAACTTTCATGCTTCCCCTGATCTGAAAAGGAACCTTTTCTTAAATACAGCAAGCAGCCGCCTAGGCAAAGGGGAAAGGGAACATGAAACAGTTCCCTCACCAGTGGCTGCTTTGCACAGATCACCATTATCATTATCTTCTCTCATTCCACACTTACTCTATAAAAGCCCAGAATTAAAGCCTTAATCATGACTTACAGAAATCCTTGTGGCTGCACATGACAAAGGATGACAGTTTTTCCTTCTAAAATATTGCTAGAAATTACAGATTATGACAGTTCTGAGTGGAACAGTAGCTATCTTCCCCTGTTTATTACAAGCTGATTATTTTTTAAAAAAACATTCTTTCAGAGCTAACTTTGAACAATTTTTACCTCTATGCAAGACACACAGAACAAAGCAGATGTTTGTTAGATACAGAAAAATATGCCTAGAGTCCCATTTAAAAAATAGATTCACTTGGAAATGAGAAATATTTGCAAATAAGGTGAGACAGAATGAATTAACTTCATACATAGAAAAAAAAAAAGAAAGAAAAAACCATAAAACTTCCAGGTTAGGAAAAGAAAAGAAGTGACTCACTTGCAGACCAGGTGCCAGGTGTGCTGGTGCTGTGTGCTCACAGGTGGGCAAGGATCACTGGGGGATGGATTTCAGTTTGCATTGGTTACACACATGCACCATTTGGACTTGTACAATCACACTGACAGTTGTTTGCTTTAGTATTTAGCTCTCTGGATACCAAATTAAGGTCCCATATACAGTGAAATTTTACAGCCTATTTACAAAGCAAGTGAAGAAATACACAGCAAATTTTTATTGGAGATACAAAACTGGAGATTTCTGTCTAGCTGCAGATAGTGCCAGAGCTTCCTGCTGGACCAACCATGAATGCGTCAACTATTACACGCACATTTTACCATTTGTAAGGGTAAGATAAGAGCTGCTTCTGTAGCTGGAGATACCATGCAGCCTGCCATAAAGATGAAAAGTATTCTCAGAACCTCAAACAGAAGCTGCAGCACAAGTACCAAACACCCACCAGCAGAAAATACAAGCCATTGAGCTGGATCAGACACTGGGACAGCATTTTCCCATTAACCTTCAGGACGAGGTGCTGGTGCCCCACTGGCTTGTCCTAACACAGACTTAGTGTCCTTATCAGTCTTCCAAGAAACTCAAAGGCCATCTCATAACAACTGAACAAGAAGTATATTAACTGTGAGCTACTGTAAAAATCTCTGCTATCATCAGTGTTCTCCTAACAAGCATGAAAACCATCCAGCTGCATGGCTGGCAGTTCAGAACAGCCACAGGAAAAGCAACAGGAGGGTGCAAGATGTTTTCAAAACCCCTGCACACCACAAGCACCAGAGATTTTTGTCTGCAGGCTTGATAAAACAACTTCAGAACAATCTCACCTGCTTCCTTCAGCAGCCACCAACACGTCACCATTATCCAAAGTTTGCTTTCAGAAAAGATTTCTTTTTTCACACATTTTACTGACAACAGATGAGCAGGAGGTTTTTTGCCTGCTTTTGTGCATTCTTCCTCCCCTCTACACTTACACTTTACTTTGAAAAAAACCAAAACACCCAACACACACAATAATAAATTGTATGGGCAGGACACAGAGGCAGTTGTAACTGTACTACAGTGAGACATCCTTTTACATGCTAAGCACAACCTGGCTGCGTGGGTTAGAACAAATACTGCTACCACAGCCTGTACCTCAACAGCAAATGTGGCACAAACACCAAGCTCATGATATCCTGGGCTGTTGCAGCCATGAGCAGCCCTCATCTCCAGGGTGCATGTCACCCTGAAAAGCAGCACACCCCTCTGAAAACTGTGCTAGAGTCTGCTCAAGTGTATACTTGAGACAGCTAACTCAGGCAACCCCCCAAGTATTGCTTGACTCTGATTTCCAGACAATTTGTCTTCCCACCCGTGGAATTGCTACAGTCAACAAATTCAAAAGGTAGATTTTCCTACTTTCAATTAACTACATTAGTACTGTTTATAACTATGTGATTGATAAATGATCTACAGAAGTTGCAATTAATGTATTTTTTTCCTTGGAACACACACTGAACCCCTTGGCACTCAGACACTTAATGAAAAGCAATTTATCAACTTGCTTTGAATAGCTGCATCTGACTCCTTAATGTGAGGAGAGACACACTTTGCTTTAAGCACCACTGCTCTGAAAAAGTGATGCATACCATGACATTACCAACATCATCTGACACGGTTGGGATTTTGATGGGGATGACAGCGACCAGAGCGCTCGTCTCGTGAGGAACTGGGAATAATTTAGTAAGGCTTAGCTGGGATCCTCTCCCCTGGGATGCAGTCAAGCAGGAGATCTGCAGATGTGGTTTTCCAGTAGGCAGGTCAGTAGTGCCTTTTCAGGACACCAGACAAAATTCCAAACTCTCTCACATCTCTTACATCTGCGTGGCCAGAAGCCTTCTTGCCACTCCTTGTGCTGAGCAGCACTGGCAGGCTGGCCAGGAAGCAGCAGCTCAGCGTATTTCAGCCTGGGCATGTGCTCAGATGCTCACAAAGCAGACTGAAGTGCTTGCAGAGTGTTTGAATGATAATTTCTCAAATTGAGTGCTGCTTTGTATAGTTGACATATGAGAAAAAAAAAGAAGAAAGCACCTAGAAGGAAAGGCTTGACATCACAGAAGAACTTAAACACTGGGGGGATTAACCAACCTTCAAAGTCTAAATTCTAAACTCCTATTTCTGGGAGTACAAGCTACAGATTTCCAATAGAGAAACTGGTCTGGACTCCATGTGGCAACCTGAACATAAGGAGTACATATTTCCATTGCACATGTAAGCCTGTTTCCCATTCCTGCAGTGTCGTGCTCTCTTCCATTTGTCTTTTGATGCAGATGAAAGCTAACACAGATTTCAACTGCTGATACAGAGAAAGGTGCAAGACACAGTCACAGTGTGCCTTTGGACTAAGGGAAAAAAAAAAAAAAGGACTTGGGTCCAGACCGCTAGAGCACGTCAAGAGAGTGTCTTTGAAACTACAAAACTAGAAATGAAAGCACTGTATTCTTATTTGATTTGATCAAAGCAACCTGAGGGGAGGGGGAGAAATCACATCCTACAGATGTGGGCTAAAATTTAACTATTTCACACATAATCTGGGACCAGTTGATCCCATACAGAGGGAAAACAAAGAAGTAAAGTCACTCTTGCTCTGAATAGACTGCTTCCACAGACTGGTTCTTCAAGCTTTGCCAAAGAGCAACAGGAACCTATTTCAAAGCCAAAAAGGCAGAGGAAGCACAGACCCAGCACTCTCACCACAGGCACACATTTTCAGTCTCTAGTGAAGAGCAGAGGAGAGCTCCTGTCAAATCAGAGAAAACGTATTACAAATGTTATATGTTGAATAAATAACTGATCACTCCCAGTGTGACACTGCTCTGAATGTGGGAGAACAACAAACTGTGGCAATCTTCCAGGAAGCCTTTGTACTGCAAGCTGCAAAGGGACAAGGCCATAATTCTCCTCGAACGATGCAACCACTCCAAAACGTGCTCAGCACTGGGATAACAAGGTTTTGAGGAAGTACAAATTGCACTGCTGGTAGCAGCCTTGCAGATCCCACAGAGCAGCACAGAAGAAACAGATACCTTCAGATACCATCCTCCCTAATAGAAAGGATTTCAAATATCTGCCAGATAGGCTGCATGTTTGTGGAAATTTCTGACTGCAGAAGGTGAACACTTAGACCGCCTCTGGGCTGAAATGATCTAGGTCTTTGCCTTTCAGTAAAAATTAAGCAGAAGTCATTTCAGTGAGTGAGGCAGACAACAGTCTTGCACAGGAGATCAAAAAGCTCTCCAGATGTTTATTTTAAATGAAATTCAGAAGCCAGTATAAACCAGATTTTAAACACTGAATAATCCTTACCATAATTTGCATGGGAAAAAAGGTTCCATCCCGCCGCTCTGAAACTCTCCAGGAATGTGCAGGATTAGCTTTTGCTCCTGGATTTTTCAAATGAGAACCTGAAATATGAACAGCCCCATGCTGCAACCTGATGGCTGTTAAGCACATTTCTCTCCTGCCCTATAGCCTTCAATGCATGCTCAACACACACACACACACACACAGAGAGGCATCCCATGTGAAGGAGGCCCTGCACCTTCCTCACTGAGGATATTCAAAATTATGGATTGAAAAGTGTCTAAAAACGTCAGTCCTAAATCTTCAACTTCTTCTCATCTTGCTGCTTCATTGAATGCCTCCTGATTGTGCAAAAGCAGAATATTCAGGCGTTAATCTAAGCAGCTTGGGTGTTATGCTGACAATGTTTCTGGAGAAAGAAAGTGAAGAGAGGACAGATTTCCAGTAGCTCACACTCTTCTCTGTAAAGAAAGCTGCTATACAGCAAGGGAGATAAAATAAAGAGGGAAAGTAACATGCCAGAGAACTTTCACCAAGGTCACATTGGGATGCTGAACAACACCCATCTGCAGGGGAAGATTTAGATGCCTATTCCACTAATATATCCATTCACTTCTTGGCAACAACAGCCCTCATCAAACCAAACCAGTTCTGTTCATGGAAGAAGGGCATCAGGAAGACGATATTAGCTAACAAGTACAAATGAAAAACCAACAGAGCCAGCCCTGGATGGGTGCCCTCCGCAGGAAAACACAGCACTGTGACATGTGCAAGGGCCCCTGCATGACTTGGGAACAAGCAACACAGGCTAACCCAGTCAAGAGGATAGACACCTCTCATCTAACCAACACTAACAGCTCCTGGCTTGCAGTAAAGAGGAGATTCAGTGCCATTTGGGCAAGAGCAGAAGCAGGATCCCATCAGGAACAGCAGCTTTTAAGGCTTTGCAGCCATATAGGGTCACCTGCATGTTGCAGTTCCTCATGGCTTTGAAATGAAGGCTGCGGACACGTGGCAGACAGACCATGCCAGCAAGAAAAAAGCCCTGCCCCCCCCCCCCC
>JAAWXA010000036.1:2789051-2800942 GCA_038090715.1 Florisuga fusca
CCCCCCCCCCCACATTGTATCAGTTACTGCTGTGCCCTTAACAAGGGTGTTTCTGGCCCATTTCAGCGATCTGAAAGACAGGCTGGGCAAAATTTCAAGCTATGACAAAGTGATCTTATCACTTCTGTGCTGTTCTTGCTACACAAGCCCCTGATTCAGCAGCATGTAATAAAATCTTCATTTGCATGAAAAGCACTCTCTGATCACAAATTCTTCTGTTCAACAGTCCTCTCCCCATCCACAGTGTGAAGATGCAAGCACCACCATCATTTTGCTGGTGACTAAGGTGGAATATTTATTTATGCTTTATTTGGAGAGGCTCTCCACGTTACAATATATATACAATATCTTTCTAAAAATTGTAACAATACTTTGGAATAACACAAAAGCAGCACACATCTAAATTATGCAAGCACTGCAAAGTTCACATACTGCACTTTTAATCACCAGGCCACGTGAAGGACATATCAGCACACAGTGACCATAAACAGTTCTAAAATGTGTTCAGCATTCAAAAAGGCCAGTCTTTTCCAGTTGGCCTTTACAGTGCTCAGTGTCATGACATGTAGCAGTCTCACAGGATATATTTCAAAGCAAAGGAAGGTGTAGCCCTGCAAAGAACAATGCTCTGCCCGCAACAAGATTAATCGCTGTCATGGGAAACCAATAAAAACAAGTATCTTGTTATCTTTCTTTACAAAGAGACTGTTAAAGCTTAACTATGTTAGGAAACCTTTTCCTTTGGACTAAATCACAAGCCCAGTGTATGTGGGAAACACACATACCAGCATATGCAATTAAATGCCTCCCTCCTGATGCTACGGGAGAAAGTCCATCTATCCAGAGGCAGGTGACCAGCCTGCGCCCTCTCCTGATGGGACCTCCTCCCACAAGACAAGCCCCAGTTCCCTGCCCTCTGGCAGATACCACCACCTCCCCTTCTCACCTGTTTGCCAAAGTTAATCAAGTCCCACTATAAAACCCAACATCAGGCCGGGTTTCAAGTGAACCCAGTCAAAAGAGAAATACCTTGCGTCACGTCAGAAGCACAGTCCCCATTTAGAAACTCTTCCTTGCACATTAATCCAGTGCCAAAAAATGCTACTCTGTGTGCTGTGCTGATCCAGAAATGGTGCTAAGGATGCTGCTGCCTCCTGTCTACCACCCAATGTCTCATCTAGCTCACGGCCACCTAATGACAGCTCCGCGACAACAGGCACTTCAATTTGGGCAGCTCAGCAACACATGTACACTGAATTTTTGAACAAGCTATTCTAAGCTGCTTTGCTAGCAATTTCTGGCCTGTGCAGTCTGAAAGCACACGGTTCTGGCCCTCACAAAGAGCAGACCTGTAAATGACATCTTGAGGATTAAGCTGATTGAGATGCAATTTGCCTAGCAACCATTCATTAAGCAGAGTTCAGAAACAGGCCAGCGATCTATTCCACCTCCTTATCTGAGCAGTAAACAGATAACAGTCTCTACTGCGTCCTCCATCCTCTGTTTCAGACACATTGTAAACAGATTTTTCAGAAGTTTAAACTCCTACAGTAAATCTCAGAGAACAATCCTGCTCTACAAACACGAGGGATTTGGTTTCACCAAGCGCCTTACAAGCATGAAACAGCTCTAGAACAAGGGTAATGCAAATCAAATTGTGAATCCATTTGCAGTTCCTCTGTCTCCAATATTTTCTCACATCAAGCACTAAGAGCCCAGCCTAGTCACTAAAAAAATAATAAAATCCTAATCACACTAGCATTTGGCACTGCAATTCTGATCACTGAATAAAACTCAATAGAAATCTTATTCCCTTCCTTCATCTTCTGGAAGGAATTGATTGGCACTTCAGAAGTCTTTGATAGAGGCTCCCCCCTTCAGAGAAGAAAACAGAAGTCACGTCTTCCATCCCATAAAGCATCCTTTTTCATGAAATAAGCAAGACAATGTAAACATCATCAGCAACATTCAGACCAGCTCTTTTAGCTTAAAGAATTTAGCTGAAAAGATTAAGCAAAATCATGATTATGCATAAGTGTTTCCCTGCAAGAAACATCTGACAATATCCCATTCTGCTCCAAAACTAAACAAAGATTAGCATGGACATATTTAATACTCTATACCTGAACAGTCCTCCTTTGGTGTACAGTTCTTCTGGGAAATCACTGTGACATACAGCCTGCTACTGCAATTAACTATGCAAGAAAGAAGAATTAAACTGACTATGAATAATTAATACCCTATAATACTGCTTCATAACAGAAGTCTGGCTGAATATTCCTGCAGATGACATATACCTAAATACAAGGCTCACCACAACTGGTAGTTCTACTTTTATGATAGAATCTGAAACACCAAGTAACTTCACGGCTGGTGCTCAGTTCATGAGAAGGTGTCAACCACCTGTGCCTCTCTTCTCCAGCTCACTGCCCCTCAAGCTTCAGAAAAGCAGGGAGATAGGCAAGTGTGGCATCAGTCACTGCACCACTCATCTACATCTTGGAGGTAAGAGGCTTTCCAAACACTTCCCATTAAAAAAGTATAAAGCAATTATCTGACTTCCCACTAGAGAGAATAAAGCAAATATGATGCAACAATTATGCACATGATAAGAACAGGCTAAGGTTGTGAGAAAAAACAATTAAAAAGTGTTGCAAGAGCTAAGGAATGCAGGTTACTTTCCCAGAATCTATCTTAACAAGAAAGATACCATCAACTCAGAGAGCAGACCTTCCTGTTTCAAGTTTACTGGTTTGGAGGCTACAGAACATCAACTGTAGCAAAGCCACAGCTGGGTGGCTGGGTACACAGCACAACTCCAGCACAATTCTCCTTTTATCAGCTCTGACTGAAAACAACAATTAAAAATAGGTGCTCTTTTTCCACCAAAAGAAACCCTAAAGAGCCTAAATTAATATTTACCTAAGTCCTCACAAAGCTGGTGTTGGGCTCTTGGCACTTTCCACTGGACGCTGGGTCAGGTCAGCTCTGTGCTGATCAACACTTGTTGCACCCATGGGATGGAAAGCCCCAGTTCCCCTCAGTTTATCCAAGCAGCACAGCACACACAACCACCACCCTGCAGCAAAGCACTACTCTGAGACCTATATATGTGAAATAAAACCATCGATTGTGATCGCTGAGGTGGAACAGGGCACTGCTGCTGTATTTGCTGAAGGCCAAAGCCCTACATGTCCCCCAGCAAACAGCCTCGTGAGGCTCTGGCTGCCAGACCCACCAAGAGGGTTTTGCTCCCACAGGATCCAACATCCTCCACAGCACGCACAAACCAGGGGTCTTTCTGCACACAGGCAAAGTCGTTTTGGAAATATGCTAGCTTAATATTAATTTTCTATTAAAAATTAATAGGATTAAATGAAGCTCATGAGCCAGCAGCCACAGAGACACTTATTTTGCTGACGTACTTGTTGCCCAGAGGAGTGGGCTGCAGGATTTCTGCAGGATGATGGCCACAGGGTCCATGTGCTGGCCAAGGTGGGTAGTGGGGGGCTTTTCCCCACATCCCCAGTGGGACCCTGTGCTCCCCCACTGCCTCTGCTGGCAAATGGCTTGTTCCCCTGGCCAGACACTGATGGGGAAGGTGGAGCCCACAGAGATCATCCTGGTGAAAACCCCAGTGCCTTCTCACTTGAGATCCAATCTTCTGGGCACTATCTCTGATCCTTGCCCATGGGCACTTATGCTCCTTTCTCACTGTGAGAATTAATCCCCCTCCCAATAAACATCCTGCAAATATCCAGAGTTTACATAAGCCAATTTTAACCTTCAGTTACCATTTCTGTTAGCAGAACAGAAAAAAATTAACCATGGTGCAACAAAAATGTCTGTATCTGCATTTCTCATTGTACCAGGAAACACACCATGTGGCAGTATTTCCAAGCACCTTGCTGAGAATACAATAGCCAAATGACTACAGCTTTCATTTTGAGCAGTGGGTGCAAGAACAAGGCACTGAGGTTGTCAGCACTGAGGGATGAGGATGTGAGAATTAAGGAAAATAAAGTGATGTACATTAGCAATGACAACACAGATGTTAAGAATTAGAAAAACAGTCACCTTAAAAATTTGAAATTTCATGATCTCTCCTACTTTTTAATGGCTTAGCCTACTTTTTCCAACCTAATTTGCATGATCGAAATAGGCCTCCTGCCAGGAAGCTTTAAAATGGAAGCCCCCCATTGAGACAAGACTCCCTTCACCATATGAGACTGAAGGACTAATAACTGTTCCTAAAAACATTTTAAACCCATTAATGTTGTTTACTAAACATTTATTTAGAATTAGTGCAACTATCAGAATTTTCTTTATCACACTCTACTAAAGCATTTTATAAAAGGTCTTGGTGGAGGTTCAGGTATTCCCTAAATGCCTGTATCAGCTTCAACTCCCTCCAACAAGCTGAGCACCCTCACACTCCTGCTCTGCACCATCCTGAATGTTTTCCATCCAAAAAACCCAAAGCCTTCTCCAATCTCCATCCAGACAATTCCCAACAGCTCTTTGGGGTATCAGGATGGGCAGCTGGAAGCAGTCCATCAAGGTGCATGGGGCAGCCAGACCCCAGCAATCTCTACATGTGGCAATTAATTCTATCTGCTGAAAAGAACCCAGGCTACTACCAGAGTAGTATAAATCTCAATATTCCTGCTGTACAGAAGATTTGGATTCTGGTAGAAATATACAGTGCTTTATACAAATTTATCTGAGCTATGTGTTATCCTTTCAGTGCCATCTGCACAAAACCAGAGTTTAATCTAAGCGTTGGAAACGAAAATAAATCATTTTCTCCCTATCTGTGATCTTGTCAGAGACAGACGCCACAAACTCAGAGCTGGCTAGTGCTAGTGCAGGCTTGTCTAGTTCGAAAGAAAATTATATCCACATCAACATGATTTATTTTTAATAAAAAATAAGGCAAACCAGACCCATAATATTGAAATAGCATCCAGCACCCTCTCAGCCCACAGAAGAAATAATATATGGCATTACATTGTCAAAACAGAACTGGGATTGGCACCATCATTTCCCTTAATAAGGAATGGCACAATCAAGAGATACATTTTAATTGCCACACATAATGAAAAGTCCCTGCTCATTCTCCACTTGCTGTATTTACTGCTAACAAAACACAGGACTGTAAAGCCCAGTAGGTTATTTTCTGGAACCGTTACCTTTTTGGTGTGTTCTCACTCCACTACATTGTTAAAAGTGACCTTAGCTCCCAAAACCATGCAAAAAATGACATCTCTGCCCTGCATGAACTACTCTGGGCCTTCCGGCTGCATTTCTCAAAGCATCTTGGCCTGAGCATCTCCTGTGAGCAAGGACCTCACAGTAATTAGCACCTACTGGAAACTCAACTAATACAAATGCAGACCCTCCAGAGAGCACAGCCCACAATTTGAGAAAACTTATTCTCAGAAGACCACCTGTTTGTAACCTTTGAAAGTCACCAAAGTAGATAAATTACATTCGCCCTAAGTGCTGCGAACAAGAGAAATTAATTTCTCCTCCTTGAATTCATTCTCCAGCCAGCAGCTGTGACTAAAGGTTCACATAGGATCACTGAAAGCACCAAAATTGTTTTATTTTTCTATGTAGAGTAGCTTCTGAACTCACTGCTGTGAGATTGCAATGGATTTTCTTTGGCAAGCCAAGCAGTCTAAAGCAGAGATTATAGAAAATAAACACTAAACCTTTTTAGATTTAACTTTCCTCCACGGACTGGTTTTATGTGCTTTCATTGAAAATGTTACATCAGAACAAAATCAGATTTAATTGGCCCTTAAATAACTGAACAGCCACTTTAATTTATTTCAGCAGCAATAATTCATAAATCAAACAGCTGAAAAGTTCTAGCACAGAATGACAAGTAAATAGAGCATAACACACTGAAGGAGGGTATGAATGCCACACAGTGAAAGGTGATTTTTCTTAAACTTGGTGCGTCGCCATTTTATGGACATCACAAAGCTACCACCATCTAACCACTTAGAGCAAAAATCTGTCAGCCCGGGGATGCTGGACACTTTTTCAGCAGTAACTGCTTGACAAACCCAAAGAATGACAGAATCCCTGCTCGATTCTTGCTCAACTGGAACTACTGGGAGCATGGCTGGGATTTTTAAACATGGATGCAATTTCCCCCCGTGCACACTAGATGGAAGTATGTAAAATCTTAATTCTTTCCTGCCTCAACTTAAATTTAAGTGGTTGCAATGCTGGACTTTCACATTTTGAGCAGCCTCCTTTCGGTTCTTCATTGCTAACTTCACTCAGTTAATAAGTAAGTAATAAAGACACCCTGAAATATTAAACTAAGCTTTGTTAATAGTAAATATGAAAGAATAAATATCAGAAATATTAAATATAACTCTGAAGTACATGCATTCCATTTCTAGTATATTTAAATAGCAACCACTAATAAGATCTTTCAGACAATTTGAAGTTACATTTTTTTAAACACTCAGGTTATATTTTAACCAAACAATAAGTCTAAAAATAGTACCTCGTCAATGAATAGAAACAGGATACAAAAGGTGTGACAGGCTTCATAAATGCCGTTCCAGTTTTGACTGAAAAACCCCAAAATTTCTAGAAAATACTGTGAGCAGTACAGAGAGAGAAACCTGAAGTCTTGCAGGAGCTAAACACAAATCAGAGCAGCAAACTTGAATGGGATTAAATTACACACAAATCTTCCGGAAATGATCTTAAATGTGACTTGCTCCAAACCAAGCCATTTCTAAACTTAAACACTGAAGAGTTCACAGACAGGAAAACTAAAAATCCTGGTGTGACCAGGAACAAGGCACTGGAAGAGCTGTTTTCCTTTGCCTGCTCTGGCCTTTTCACATATTGATTTTCCTCCAAGCTCATTCACAAATGCTCAGCATAGTTGTGAACAATTTAAAGCCAAAGGATGCATGAATTTCCAGCTCTAGGAACACATCACCCTTTCTAGGCAACAACTAAGGGCTTTGCTGTAGCTGAAAAAAAAAACAAACAACAAAACCAACAATTCAGAACAGACTGAAGAGCTAGAAGGGGACAAGCAATTACCTAACTTTTCTGTCCACAATGAAGCAAATTCATACAACATTCCTCTAGCTTGGAAGACCAAAAACTAAGGAAGACAGTGACAGAATGGAAAGATGAATGAAAAGCAATGCTGGATAGAGGAATAGTAAAGTAGGCAAGAAGAAGTCCCCTTTCCAGATGTTAAGAATGTATGCTTTTTCCATTCCAGAGTTTAAAAAAAAAAAGACTATCAGAGGAGGAAGTTTATTTTGAAGAGAGAATGTGTTTCATTTTTTAAAGAAAAGTCTCATGCAATGCAATTTCCATCCAACAGAATAGAAACTATATATACACATATACACACACAGTATTGGCTCAAGACAGTAATCGCACGACATTTTTCAAAGCACTCAGCATGCAGAAACTGCCTCCAGAAAGGAACAGAATGAGTGGCAAGGCAACAGTAACAGGAAAGGGCAGGACTCTGATATCCAAGTCCTCTAAAATGCACGCTTGAAGTTTAACAAGATGAAGGCAAGAGGGAGAGCAGGATGCAGCAAAGGATCCGCAGGGGTCAGGGAAAATTAAAAATTCTACAGCACTGAACACTGACTCGGGATATTTTACCAAGTAAAATTCTCCCCCCATAAAATTCTCCCCCCTTCCTCTGCTCTGTGCTCTCCCTATAGCAGTAATTTTTCTCTGCCAGGAACCCCACACTCACCATAAAGAAAGAAACTGCCCAGGGGAGGCTGTGCGTGGCTACCATCTTAGCTGAGGAGCACAGGACAGGGAGACTGCCCAAGGATGAGAAGCAAAATTACAGAAAGCAACTGGATACTAGATGCACTCTGAACAGCAAAGCACGTCGTTTCACCTATTTCCACTTGCTCTCACATGATTCCCAAATTAGAAACAATCAGAATCCTGCTGGAAACAATATATGGCACCTTAATTGGGTTGTCTGTGCCACAGACGTCAGCAACGTATCATTTTTTACCATTTTTTCTTTTTCTTTTTTTTTTAATACTAAAAATAGCTTCACTTTCATGGTTCACCTTTTCTGCATTACGTTACTACAGACATCGTAAGATACTTTCTCACTCGTTTCACACCAAAGATGCTACAGAGCCTGCTCCCACTGGAAGCAAGATCCGTCATCTAATTCAACAGAATTTTACTTAAAGGTTTGCCTCAGATGCGCTGCAATTACAGAAAACCTGCTTTCTAACAAATTTCCCTATAGTATACCCATCAATGCATTTATTTAAAAGCCTGGAGCAGTTCACTTATCTCTAAATACATCAATAACCCAGACGTTCAGCTCAACTGCTTCACGCATTCCAAGCACGCATCCACAGGCTCAGGGACTGAAAACTTGCATTAAAAATCTCTCCCAGTTTTCATCCCAGTACACCCCAAGTAATAAACCCCTGCTACCCCCTACAACAGCCAGACTGCAGCCATGCTACATTCTGGTGAAATTATTCCAGTAATGGAATATCACCATTTTCTTCCTGACCCCTGGAAACTTGGACTGATCTTCAAACACAGTATAAACGAGTTAAGCAATGGGAATGTGTAAACTACGTGTAATTCCTGAGCACAACGGGAGAATAATTATAGCAACAACACAAAATGAGCAGGGAGGCATGAAGAAACACACAAACAGAATGTACCAAATGAAGGAAAAAGGGCCTGTAGAGTCCAAGGAGCTGGATCAGCCTCAGACCTCCGTCATCATTGGTTTGTTTTTTTTTTCCAAATCTAAACTACTAAAAACATGGAAAGCAGGTGGTGACAAACATGCCACTCTCTGTTAGCTCCAAGTGTAGGCAAGAACAAGGCCAAGCTACACCTATCTGGGACAGTCAGCTTAGCTTTTAAGGAATATAAACCATGGAAATACATCTTTGGGCAAAGAGAAAACCAACTTTTCTAGATGACTGTCAGAAGAATGCCTTTGCAGGAGCTCTGCTCCTCAGCAGCTCAATCCCTGTTAGGGTAGCAGTGTTTTTTAGAAAGAAAAAAAGATGAATAATGTGACAAACTCACTTTAGCATTCATGTTCAACCTAATGATCTGCAGTTAAAAGAAAAATTGCTCAAGGATCGTTATGGTTAAGATTTTAGTACGACTCACAAAATACAAGGGTTAAATGGGAATATGGCATACCACACAAGGAATAAAAATGTAAATTATTCACTTAACTTCCCAGTTTGAAGCATGTAAAATGCTGAAGATTGAAAGCAGGGTGCTACACTCCATTACATCTGCAGAAAACTGTGAAACCTTTACTGATCTTCAGGAGCATCTTACCCCTGAACAGCCTTTGAGGAGTCAGCAGGTCCCTGGTTACAGTCTACAACACAGCAGTGACCTGCCACTCGACTGTTGGGTGCAGTACATCAGTGAACAACCTGTTCTTAAAGCAATTATTAAAAGTTCTGATCACCTAATAAATCATGCAGGTCAGGTTGTGGCTATGTTCTTGGTGGTCCATAGATCCCAGATTCCTGCACGATACGAAGCTTCAGGGAAATACACAATGGTCATTGCTTCATCTCCCACTTTCATAAATCAGTAACTCCCCTCAGGGTTACTGTCAGCCAACAATGTGTAGGACACAAAACATTTCAAAGATGGAGGCTCTGGGGTGGGGGCAGTCAGGGCCAAACTGAAGCAGAAGAAAGATGAATGAACCAACCAAGGTGCAAAAGTATTGCTCTGGGGAGGAAACACTCATGGAAGTTTCTATCCCACATTCAGGCACTTCAGCAAGTGCAGGTGAGGACACAAGCTAAGGCTCCTGTGTGTGGGTACAGCAGTCAGTTTCTGGGAAATACAGCTGCTTCAGTCCTCAACAAAATCCTTTTGCCTCTTGATCTGGTAAGAGTTCCCACAAGCAAACAAATATAAAAGCTTATCTATCAGAAGATAACTCCAACAAATAGAAACAAGACTTAAATGCAGGCAAACGTCCAAGCTACAGAGAATGTAAAGGTTCCTTAATTTTACATTTGGAGAAAAAACAATACTATGTGGACATTCTCCAACATATTTTTAATGTTGTTAACAAAAATAGCACCCCAGGCTGTGCTTAAGCAGAAAAAGTGTGAATCTGTTTGCAATGTGAAGTGAAAGTGGGATCAAAAATAACATCTTATTAAAGGGTATTTATTTGGTGCTAAGCACATTATTTATTCAATAGAGGAGTTCACAAAATGACAGATGGGTAACTGCAAGTAAGGTCACTATTTAATGTCAGTATCAAAGCTGATCCTTAACAGAATTTAAGCACCTGCCTTTTCTTTTATCTCAGCACAAAATGAGATTTTTTTCTTTTTTTTTTTTTTTTCTTTCTTTTACACTTCAAAAGCCACGTAACATAACAAAATATACCCAAGCATGAAGGAAAAGAGAGCATGCCAGCATCTTTCAGCAATCATCTCTCCCTTGTCATCCATTATGTCAGATTTATCTATTTTTGCTTAATTCCTGTTCCAGCTATATGCATCCTTCTTCTCTCTAGACTACCAGGATGGTTGGGCTTGAATTCAATATTCTTAATATAGTTGAGAAATACAGAAAATATTTGAAGTGATGTTTATAAATTACAACCTATATACCACCCAACCTTCTAGCTCCAGCTTAACCTGTGAATCCCTCAGAGATGGGTTAATTTCTGGTTTCTTCACCACAGAAATTCTGCCCTAACATTCACTGTAAATACCCTTAGGAAAATATAAAAGCTTTTCTTTTATTTTTCCCAAAAAGCCTAGATACTGTATTTATTGCAAATCTTACCCTCTGTCCTGCCTCTTTCTTGCATTTGATCCAAATATTCTATTACTAAAAAATATCAATAAGCTAACTGGCTGCAGGTTGTTTTCTATTACTGCTGCTTTTCTTTTTCCAGTTTTCAGACCCTCTGTACTGGCTTCATAGGATACCAGACCCACCTGTACATTCTCCCTGCATCCTTCACTCCCCAGGCTGCTGGTTGGGAAAGCCTGCTCTCTCCATCTCTGAGATCTGTAACATGCCTCAGCAGTGTCTTTCCCTACTGCTTTATACATTGACTTAAATGAACAACTTCAAATTCTTTAGGTGGAAAGAGACCTGATCAGAAAGACACGAGCTGAAAGGAAAATGCAACTATCATCACTATGTTCCCTTACTGCCTACGTAGCACCCATCACAGAATTTTCTCAGTTGGCTGCTGAGTCAGACGAAGTTTCTACAGTGCACACACACAAAATCATAAAGCCTGACACGTCCAGGAGGATTTATTCAATAACAAAGTCATCACTGTTGCTCCAGCACAAATGACATCACTTGGGAACCAAACCTCATCTACTGAGAGCCTGTTCTCCAGGGTAACAAAGAACTGGGCTGGTGCAATCAAGAGGTAAAAAGTATTGTTAAAAGTTCTCCAAGTTAAACTTAAGTTTTTTGAGGAGGATGAATTATTGCTGAAATAACAAACCTGTGCCTGCAATTTATCCTCAAACTTGTACCCAGCAACTAAAGGTGATACCACGAGGAGGATAAAACATCCCTAAAACCTTGCAGGTGCTGCTCTGGGGAGATGATATGCTGCAGAATCGAAAGCATTTAAGTACTTTTGCTTGCACGAGTGGCCTGAAAACAGATAAGTGAAGCTCTGCAATTTTCTTCACGCTTGAAAAAATGGTTGGTAGGGAAAAAAAAAAACGACGAGAAACGTATCAACGAGACACCTCTTGCGAAAAGACACTTTTCCCGGGTAAGAATTACACAAAGGATTCGCACACATTGCAAACGCAATCCTCTCCAACCCCCACCCTCCTGCCTTTTCTCTCCCCCCC
>JAAWXA010000036.1:2801071-2830465 GCA_038090715.1 Florisuga fusca
GGCCCCGCCCACCCGCGCCTGCGCAGAGCCCCACGGAGGGGAGGGCGCTCTCCGCAGCTCCCCCTGGCGGCCGCCGGGAGTGAGGCACCAGCCCGGGGTCTGGGGGGTGTGTTGGGGTGTCAGCAACGGAACCGGAACCCCCCCGGGATTCTGAGAGGGAGGTCCCGGTTCTGATGTTCAGACTAAGAACCAGCCCCCGCCGTCCTAAAGTTCATTAAAACCCCCGCCCCGATGGTGGAGTGCGTAGCCAGGCCATGGGCTTGCCCCTTGGTCATGGAGGTAATTAGCAAAGCTCGATTAAAAAAGGTTGGGAAGTGGAGAGAGGTGACTGCTTGCCATGCCTTGGGGTATTTCCGTCGCTCCCAGGACCGGTGATGGCGTAGAATCGTATTTGCTTGTGGTTGAAGACCATCCAGTCCCCCCACCTGCATGAGCAGGGACAGCTGCCACCAGACCAGGATGCTCCAAGCCCCATCCAACCTGGCCTTGCCCCAAGGATGGGACTGACACAGCTGCTCTGGGCAACTTCAGCCAGAGAATCTCAGAGTGTCTCCCAAGTCAACATTCCAAGTGCTCGGCCCACCTGGAAGAAGCTTGCAATGAGAGTCCATGTCAACCCAACCCCCTGTGCACCGAGGGAACGGCATTCCCTTGAACCCCCACCCCAAACACACCTCTGGCCCCTCAAAGCACACTTGCCCCTTTTTCTTCCCTCCAAAAAACATAGCCCAGGAAAAGCAAGGTGAGGTAGGCTGGGAAGAAAGCAGGAAAGCCACAAAAGGGTCTCAGTTTTGGTTGGAATAAAAGAGGTGGAAGGTGACTGGTACGAAGGTTGGTTGACAGGAAGGACAGAGAACAAGTGCTTGTGCCAGGACCTTATTTTATTGTGCCAAAAATACAAAAGTTCAAGAGAAGTGTTCAAGGGACCACAGTGTCCCCTGCTCAAGGCACTCACCCCCAACACACACCAAGACCACCTGTGGATCATCAGGGGCCCAGGCACACACTGGTGCCACGTCCCACCATGCCCTGTGCCAGGGGCCCTGCAGAGCAGCACCTGGTGTCCCAGCACTGCTCCTCCAAGACTTCCTTGTGCCCTGACCTGTGTACTGGTTGCTCTCCATCCCTGACACTCTGAACCTGCTGCTGTTCCCACTTGGGGCTTCTCTTCAGCTGTGACAGCCTCTGTGTTTGTCTCTGTGACTCTGCTGCAAAGAGCAATGACTTCACAGGAACGCTGATGAAACAAGCTACTCAGGTACCTTCACCTGTGGTTGCTTCTCTGATGTCCATCCCTGGCTTCCACAAGATAAGCTGCTGTAGAAAGTCTGGAGATTTTTATTATATGGGGAAATGGCCCAAACTGAAATACATATTCTACTTCAGCCAGCTATATGGATTCCAAAATCCTCTGCTTCTGGATTCAACAAAGGTGCCAAGATACCCACAGGGGACAATGGGGACGGTTTCTCTGAGAGCTCAATGGCCAGTACAACACAACCAAAGAGCTCAACTCTTCGTCTCCACCTTGAGCTTCAAGTGGACATCACACAGGAAAACATTCATCAGGTCTTGGCCAGCCTCCCGAGCAATCTTGCTGATAATCTTCCCTCCTCTTCCAATCAACATCATCTGTATCAAAACGCAGAGAGAAGATCATCACACTCATCCCTACATTGCTGAGAGGAGGAATCACAATGAAAGGGGAAACCCCAAGACTAAACCATGTTAAAGAGGGGTAAGGTGTCACTGAACACCCTGTGACTGCCTCGGGCACCCAGCTCTTCCCAACAGACCTACAGCTGAGGAAGAGGGAGTCACAGCCAGGATACACACAGCTGGACACTGGGGGAACCTCCTTTCTTGCTCCCCAGAACCCCACCTCTCTCCTGTTACCCACCATGTGAGACTTCCTTGGGACCACGAGGTTCTGCACGATGATGAGCTCCCCACTCAGGCCTTCCTCCCACATCTCTGTCTCCTGCAAGAGCCAGCTCACACTCAGCAACTCTGCAGAGTGCCTCAGGACCCAGACACACTGCTCCCCCAGAGCCACCACCTCTGCTCCCCGACACAATTAAGTGTGGCCCCCTCTTCAACCACACCAAGGGGTTGATATTTCAGGTGAACTTCACGATCTTAAAGGTCTTTTCCAAGTAAAATGATTCTAGGATTCTGCAGTTTCCAGTAAAACAGCTACCTACTTGCACATGCTTCCCACCTGGGTCACACTGTAGGGCACCTCCAGTGGCAAGTACTCCAGGATCTTCTCCCTGATAATGTTGTCACAGATCTCTCGAGGTGACTGGCTGGTCAGGACCCCGCTGTGAAACTCCCAAGGGCCTGGCTTGGCTTGCATCAAGAGGTACCTCTGCCAGCACAAAACAGATCACACCCATCAGCAGTCACCTACCACTCTCCTGGTGTCACCAACCCTTGTGGCTCCTCTACAAGGATTCTGCTGCTCATCAGGGCAATGGTTTGGCATCTTTGGCAGGGAAAGGAGAAAGTGAAGCTCCCAAGACTCAAACCCTAACCAAGGGCCATGCCTCCCTAGAGCCCTTTCTAGGAGTTACAACAGCTCATCCCCTGGACACTGAAGGATCATGTGTGTGGGTGGCTTTGTCACTGTGAACAAGCTGTTTGGAGAGCCCCAAGTAAGGACTCTGTACACAAAACTCTGGAGAAGCTATGGACGTGCTCCAAATGGACAAACAACACATCCCTGACCCATCCTACACCAAGAACAGCAGCTCTGCTACTTCCTCACAGGAAATGAGGCTCCCTGTGAAGTACCAGGGTCCCACAAGGTTGAGAGCACACCCATCTCAAAGTGTTCAGTTACCTTGAGTGTATCCACCTCCTCCCCATGAAGAGCTGCCAGCATGAAGATCTCCTGGAAGCCTGGCCAACCTCTCCTATTTTTTAGATCTCTGGGCCCATGGTGCTTTGGCTCTTGTGCTCCTTCTGTGGCAAGGCCAGACTCAGAAGCCCTCACGTCATTGCTGTTGTCCAAGCTGGAGCCTTCTGGGGCTTGAGATGCTTCCTGCAGGTAGTGAGACTCAAGGACCCCCTTCTTGGGTGAGGAAGCCTCAGGGACTGGAGGAGAATCCTTCGCTGAAGAACTGGAATGGTGTTTAAATGCAGCCCCTGCTTCCAGTTTCTTTCCATTTACAGTTCCCTCTGTTAGCTCAGTTACTAGTTCCAGCAGGAGAAATTTATTCTTTAGCAGATCTACCTAAAGTAAGAGAGGTGTGAGGGATTTGTCCTAAATGAGGCTGGCACCTGGGCTCTGCATTCAAATAAATCATGAGAATCCCCCCAGGGCAGGCAGCTGCTGCAGACCAAGGCTTATGGGAAAGAATCAGAGTTTTCCCACCAGAGGCCAAGCCAGAGTGTGTCAGCAGCTCCAAACACTGTCAACGTGACAGCAACACCTTCTCCCTCAGCTTTGCACCACCCGTGGTGCCAGCTCCTCTACCTAGACAGATTTAAAACCTGTCTGCACCACAGAGCTTCAGGAATGGAGCAAAAAGACACCTAAATACCCTGGAGCAGAGAAGGAAATTGGTGCCTTTCAAGACACTCAGGCCCAGTGACCTGAGAACATCTCACTGCTGACACCAGGCTGGGTCTGGACACTGCAGAGGGCAGAAAGGAAAAGCTCCTCACTTACCTTGTTCAGAACCAGGACACTGGGGATCTGAGGAAACTCAGAAAGAACCTTCAGCACCTCACTGCTCAGAGCGTTTCGCGTCCAGTGATCCGACACGTCCACCAGAACCAGAACTGGCAGAAGACAGGGAGGTGATGAGCCTGCACTTCCCTAATGTTCATTTCCAGTTCTGCTGTTCTCTATGGTCACCTCCCTCCTGCTGCTGCTCCTCTCTTCTACAGGAGAGCACAGGCATGGAACCAAAAGGGAGCATTTTAATGGACAAAACCCAAGCTGTCTCCCCTTGGCACCAGGAAGTTCTCACTCCCTCCTCAGATCAGCATTTCAAATATTTTCACTGCCCTTCTCTCCTAGTTCATGGTCCCAGGGCTGCCTTTAGTGCCCAGCAAACACCCAGATACCCCAAATCCAGGTCTGAAAACTTCCAGGGCAGATAAAGAGTTTGACTTGATACAAGAGGAGTTGAGTACCCACCCAAATCCACGAGTTTCATGCTCTCCCATGGGTCTGTCAGCATGGCTTCATCTAATTTATGCCTGAAGGACAAATGTAAATGAGTAAAGCAGTCACAGTTGATCACCACTGTCTTCCCTGCCCTCAGAGTGGGGGAAATCCAGTGTTTTCCTCATCCCAGCTGACACAAAGCTGCCTTCCAGGCTCTTACACCCCTTGTTACATGCACATACAAAGAATCAAACATGAGAGGGCTCAAGGGCTACCACAGGTTCTGTGTGCTACCAAAACTGCAACAACAAAAAACTCAAAATAAAGCTAAAAAACACACAGCCCTGCCACTCCTGTTTCACAAACTGGAAATCACTCTCTGGTTTTATCAAACCCAGATGGACCAGACCCTTCCCACTCTCCCCACAACAGCTCTGATACCTTTTGGCTTTCACAGGGTTAGTGAGGCCTGGTGTGTCCAAAATGATCTGGAAAGAGGAAAGAGAGATTTTGTCAGCTTGCCTGCAGTTCATGGCCGAGCTAGAACTGGTATTTGTGCAACCAGAAGTGACCCTGGGGGACACAAGTGAGAAAAAACCACACTTTCTGGCTCAGGCTCCCCACTGCCCTGGGCAGGAGCAGCTCTGCAGGTTTACCAGCTGTGTGTCCTCCCAGGTGACAACTCCCCGGGCTTTGCATCGGGTTGTGTGCACCTTCTTAGAGACAGGGAAAACCTGTGAGAAATGAAACACGTTAAAAAAAATAAATCAACAAACAACTGATAAAAAGCAGTTCAGCAGCCTGAACTTGCATCTGCACCCCAGCTTGACCTTTCTGCCCAAGAGCTGATTGGAGAGCGTGGACTTCCCAGCATTGGGTGCTCCAATGATGGCAATTCTTAAAACCTTTGGGTTCTGGGGCTGGTCAGGCTGATCTTGTAACAGACGGTCTTGTTCCTCTGCCAGAAGAAAGGAGGAGCTTGGAGGTCTCAAAAACCCCACAATGGGTCAGGATCATCCATCCCAGCAGCGACACCCAGGCAGCAAACTGGTACCACTCACCTTTGTTGGTGGCAACGGGTGGCGGGTGCTGGCCCAGAGTGTTGCTCGGCTTCTCATCAGGGATGCCCAGGATGCTGCCCAGGGCCGAGCTGCTCCCTCTCCAGCGGGTGGGGAGCAGGGGGGCCCGTGGGGCACAGCGCTGAAGGAGGCGGCCTAAAACGGCAGCACCACCAAACACCGCGTGTACTGAAAACGCCCCAAAACCGTATTGTCCCCTTCACCGTCAGGTGTCCGAACAGCGCTCCCCCCTCACCCAAGGCCTCCGTGCCGACCCCTCTTAGCCCGTCCGGACTCACAGTCCCGGCTCGGCCACCAGCCCTGCCCCAGGAACGGGCCCCCTGGGCCGGCTGCTTCCAAAGCAAGACCTCGGCACCACCCGCCTCCGCCTCACCTGTTCCTGTCCGGAGCGGCCCCGCCGATGCTGCTCTCACTGCCCAGCGCAGAGCCCGGGCCGCGGCCACCGCGACGCCCCCGGGGGCCGCCATGTTGCTCGGCGCGGGGCAGGCTGGGAACGCGCGCGGCGCCCATCCCGGTAGGCGGAAGGCGGAGCGCGGAGAGAGGGGACANCGAGTGCCCCCTGAGTGCCCCCAGTGCTCCCAGCGCTCCCCAGTGCTCCCAATGGTCCCTGTTCCCCCAGTGCTCCCAGTGCCCTGCCACACAGACCAATGATCCCAGTGAACCCCAGTGCCTGCTACAAAACTCCACAGTGTGCCCCAGTTCTGCCCAGTGGCCCCAGCAACACACCTCATGGAGGGCACGACTTCTCAGTGCTCCCCAGTGAAACCAGTGCTCCCAGGCCCTCCCCATGCATCCCAGTGCTCCCTCTGCACGCCAACACATCCTGACACTCCCCAGTTCTCCCCAATACCCCCCACAATGCACTCCAGTCCCTCCCAGTTCTCCCCAGCACTCCCTGTGATACTCCCCAGTGCACTCCAGTGCCCCCTGCACCCCTCCAAGCTCCATTGCACCACAATGTTCCCTCTCCCACCCTGCAACCCCTGAGCCCTTCCAGTACCCCCCAGTACACCCACCACACCCAGCCCCACTACTGGCCCCGAAGACCCCAGGGGACACTATGAAGAAGGAGAGATGGAGCCAAAAAAAACCTTTATTGCCCCATAGCCCAACGCCCAGGCTTCATCGCTGCGTTCCTGTCGTGCCGTGTCGTGCCGTGTCGTGCCGCGTGCCCGGCCGTCGGCAGAACCGTTACCATTACTAAACTCAGTAATGGTAACGGTTTCCCCGCCAGCCGAGGGTCAGATCTGCCCAAACCTTGGGGTGTCCCTTTCCCCCCAGGGCCCCTTTTCCCCCCGTGTTGTGACGGTCCCATGTCGCGGCACGGCTGAGGGCCTGTCGGCGGGGCAGCCCGGGGGAGTACATCATCTATACTGTAGTGTCTCA
Organism: Florisuga fusca; assembly: GCA_038090715.1. Lineage (NCBI taxonomy): Eukaryota > Metazoa > Chordata > Aves > Apodiformes > Trochilidae > Florisuga > Florisuga fusca. The sequence continues at coordinate 2,807,657 of JAAWXA010000036.1, forward strand.
TAGCCAACTTACAGTATACGATGATATCCTGCCCGGGGGAGCCGCGGGTGAGCGGGGAGCAGTGCCTGCATGGGGGGAGAGCAACGTTAGGGACCACAACACCGGGACCATCCTGTCCCCGCTCTGCACATCCCTGTCCTCCTGGTCACACCACCAGGTGTGCAGGATGGAGCATCTCCGTGGCTTTCCCCCCCCCAGCACCCCACCATTCCATCCCTGTCTCCTCAGTCCTGCTGCCCTGGAGCAGGATGGAAGCTCCTAAAGGCCTCAGCATCCCCTCTTTAGCCCCCTAGTCCCACCAGCCCAGAGCAGGACAGAGGATTCCATTGCCCCTGATCCTATCACCCCATAACTCCTCCTTATCCACCATCCAGTCCCACAACCCTTGAGCAAAACAGAGGCCCCTGACCCCAACATCTACCCTACCCCAACCCTGTCCCCCCAGTCCTACCACCCCAGATCAGGGGTACCCCATCCCCCCCCCCAGCCTCAGTAACCCCCTAACTCCTCTTTGTCTCCCCCCCGCACCCCAATCCACCACCCCAGAGCAGGACAGCAGCTCTTCAGGAGGTGGCACCTACCTCTGGGGGTGGCACTGGGGCTTTGCTGGGTGCTGGCTCTGCACCCGCCTTATAAAACCTGCTCTGCCTCATCTGCATATCACACATCTGCACTGCACAGCTGGATGAGCGCCCTTAACCCCTTCATGCCCAGGGAGGCACCGCCCCAACCAGCTCCCCTCAAGCCCATGGAGGGTGTGGGGACAGGGGACTTGCAGGGGTCCATCCTCATATGAAAGGCCAACCTGTGGTCACCAGGACTGTCCCCTCCATTGGTGGGGAGACCCCAGACTGTGAATTGCCCATTCCAAACTGATTCCCTGATGCTGGACATGGGGGTTTTGGACATGGCAGGGTGGTAGCCCCATGGGTGTGTTGGGGGGATGGGACATGGGGGCACAGGGGTCACTCTGCACAAAGAACTCCCAGATGAGGCACAGGCTTGTGGGTGTAGGGAGCCCATTTCCCCCCAGGGTGGGTGGTCTACCCACCCTGTAGGGTGTCTCCTGGGCATATTTCTGTGCTGTGTCTCCTGGGCATATTTGCTCGCTTGAATGTCATGGGCATGTCCCAGGGCATGTCCCCTGGCCGTATGTCTTGCTCCAAAAACGATACGTCCCCCAGCCTGCAGGGACACGTCCCCTGCCTATGTGCACCCCTCCACAGGGGAATGTGTCCTCTTGAGGGATGTATCCCCAGCTGTGTGTCCCCAAAGGACAGGCCCCTCTGTCCATCTGTGTCCCAAAGAGGGCTGTGACACTTCAGTGCACACAACCCTGGTCATCCATGTCCCCTGTCCACGTGTGTCCACAAATAGCTGTAGTCCCTGGCTACAAGTGTCACTTTTCCATACATGACCCTGGTCATACGTGTCACATGACCATGCAAGTTGGGGGACCTGCACCCTGTGGGGACCAGGCAGCATCCCATAGCACCCCATGGGCCTGGCATCCCCATTCCAGCCCCTCACACCCCTCCCTGGTCCCCAGCCCTGTTTGCCCCCACAGGGCCACATCCTGCAGCGAGTGCTGTGCCACCAGGCCTGGCTGTTTGCACCAGGACACGCCGGTGTTCCTGGAAGCCGCCTGCAGGGAGGTGATAGTCCCCCACCAGACCCTGATAAGCAGCAGCACCCGGCTATCAGGGACCCTGCCCTGCCACACGAGGTGTCCCCAGACCCACTGTCACCTCTGGGTGACAGGGACAGAGGCAGCATCACCCACTCTCCGCTGAGCCTGGCCAGACCCTGGCAGGAGGTGGCAAAGGGTCAAGTGGCACAGGAGGTGGCACCAGCCCCTGTCCCCAGCCATGGGGAAGTTGGGAGCTGGGGGCTGCAGCCTCCCCACCAGCCATGCAGCACCATGACACTGTGTCTGGCTGCAGATAAGGAGCCATCGGGGGCTGCTGAGATATCCCCACCCAGCATATCTGCAGGGCCAGCCTGCTGCAGGGTGGGGGGGACAGGGCCCTTTGTCCTTCCCAGTCCTGGGGGGACGTGGAGGGTCTTGAAAGAACTGAGTGAACTTGAGGGTCTCAAGAGAACTGCCTGTGCCCCAAGGAAAGCAGAGCAGCAAAGCCCCCCCTGTGTCAGCCCCGTTGCTGGCTGTCCCCAGGAAGGACAGGTACCCCCAGAGCCACCCTGCTGTCCCCCAGAGCAGGGCAGGGTGCACAAGGCTGGGATGGAGACACCAGGCCCATGGGATGCCATGGGACATGGGTCCTCATGAGGTGCAGGGGCTCTGGCAGCAGGAGCTGCTGGGACAGTCTTTATCCCATACCAGCTCTGCTCAGAACCCTGGGGTGCCACCAGTTGGGGTGTCCCCACAGCAACCAGTTCCCTGGACACATGAGGGTGATGCAGCTGGAGCTCACCAGTCACCCCGTCGCTTCCTGGTTCCATTGTCACCTGTGCAGGAGCAGGACAAGGCTGTCCCCACCTGCTCAGGATGACCAGGAACAGCCCTTGGGGATGGGCCAAGGGAGCCATGGTGACATGGTGACCCCAGGGAGGCCACAAGCTCTGCAGAAGGACCATGAGCCAAGACATCACTTCCATGCACAGATGGTTCCTCCATTCCAGCACCTCCCCACTCTGGGGCCAGCAGCCCCCAGCCAGCCCAGGCCACACTGGTCAGGCCCCAGTTCCAACACAGACCCAGAGGGTGGGTGAGGCAGGTGCAGGAGACACAAGACAAGAGCCAAGGCAGGCGGTGACAAGGGGGTGACAAGGCTTTATTATCATACAGCAGTGGCAGTGGCAGGGACACGGTCATGCACACACACATGCAGATAGGGCGCCTCACCCGGCACGCCCCGTGGCCAGTGCCAGACAGGGGCTGGTGGCCCCGCAGCACGAGCACAAGCCGGGGGCTGATAACACCAATGCTCCCCACCCCAGCAGGGGGAGAGGGACAGGGTGCCACTGCATCCCTCCACCCTGCTGTGGGTCTCTGGCCACTACTGGGGGCACTACCAGGAAGGTGGAGGGGGACCTGGGTCCCCGCACCCACCACATGATGAGGAGGGGTGGCACCAAGCTGTGGGTGAAGGAGCCAGTGAAGGGACCCCCAGCACCTCGTGGTGTCTGAGTGGGTCACTCCCCACCACCAGACCACCTTCACCAGGCAGGTTTGGCTGCAACAGGTGACAAGACAGACAGGGAAGGGGAACAGGTCAGTGCAGGTGGCACTGTGTGGAGACACACAGAGGGGATAAGTTGGTTTACATTGTCACTCAGGGAAGGAAAGCCACTGGCCATATGAGGCACGAGGTCTGAGGAATCCCCGGGCCAGCATGGTCACTTGTCACAGCCTCACATCCACAGCACCAGCCCCAGGAGCACTGGTCCCCAGCCACCATACAGGCCATGGTGCTGGAGGAGCCTGTCCCCACCACAGCACCTTGCCGGGTCCCCCATGTCCCTCTGACTCGAGGCTTTAGGAGTTGTGGGGGTTGGTATGTACTACAGCATTTGGGGACAGCAGCCCTGGCGGTTTTGCCTCCCTTGGGGAGGAGGGAGTGGCTTTGGCACAGCTGCTTATTGGCATTTCTGGGAGGGGGAGCTCTCCACTTCCACTAATGCTCCATCAGCCCCTCCCCAAACTTTCCCACCTCCAGATCCCAGGAGGAAACTTCCCCAAGGGAAGGTAGTGTGGGAGCTGGCAATGACTGCAGCACCCACTGACAGTGACTGATTGTCACTCTCCCAAGGAGGTCACTGTCACCTCTGGGAGTGCAGCCTGGGCAGGACCATCAGCACTGTGGGGGTCCTGAGTGTGAGACACTGAGACAGAGAAAGCCACAAAACCAGCTCGTGGGCAGAGGCAGGGGGTGGCAGCACCCAGGGGGTGGCTGCAGAGGAGAGGAAGCACAGGGGAGGTGGGTCCTGGCTGTTCTCTCCCTACAGATCCATGCTCCATGTCCCACTGAGCCTCTGCTCCAAGACTGAGGACTGAGACCAGTAAGGCACCAGGATTGCGACATCAAACAAGCTGCCAGACATAACTGAGGACCAGGTCCAAACCCTGGCCTGACACAACACACAGTTAATTACAAAATAAATCCCCTCCCATCATCTGTAATAAAAAGAGCATCTGATTGGACATGCATCTTTCTGGCCCTACAAAATAAGGCACCAGAGCTTAAAAACAAAAACTCCGATTGTCTTTGATATAAAAGGAATTTCCACGTGTTGAAGGCAGTTGATGTCTGAGTGCATAACAAGGAGTGACCTTCACTAGCTTTGGGTGGGCCAGCCTCACACCTGGGCCCCGGTGACTTTCTGGATCAGGGGGATCTGCAGGAGGGGAAAAGAGAAGCTGTTAGGGCTGGAGGAGGGGAAGGTGGGGAGCTGCCTGCACTCTGTGCTGGGCAGGGCTGGGGAAGGAGAGGATCCCTGGGAGCCTGAAAATTTTCCAGGTAATCCCTGTGCCCAAAGAGCTGCAGGAATTGCTGCTCCAGCTCACCTTGGTGAGGTCCACACCGGTGACAGCACGCACGGAGGCGGGGATCTCAGCCAGCAGACGGTTCACCTCGGACGTTGTGTTGTTCTTCTCTCCACCAAGAATAACGATCTCATCCACTCTGGAGAGGGGAGCAGCCACTTTGGCAGCGATCTGAGGAGGCAGGAAAGGAGGGTGGGATGAGCAGAGAGCCAAGGAGCTGCTCACCAGCCAGGCAAGGTCCTTACACAACACATGAGGCCTTGCTGTGCTCTCAGGAGAGATGGCTCAGCCCATGTACTGCCCACCACTTGCCCGGAGCAGGGGAAAGCTGCTCCCTCCTCACCTCAGGCAGCGCATCCAGCACTAGAGCCAGCCGGGCAGCTTCTCCATACTGCTGGAGTGCTTCAGCTTTCAGCTTCATCCCCTCAGCCTCTGCCATCCCGACGGCCTCAATCACAAAGGCCTCTGCTTCTCCGATCTTGCGGATCCTTTCTGCCTCTGCCTGAGCAAGGAGGATTTTCTTCACCCTGGATAGGGAAACACAGCCCTCTAGCAGCCTGGATCCCCATGTGTGCCCCACAGAGAACCCACCAGCTGGGTGTCCAGGCAGGACCAGGCCACGGGCTCACTCACTTCTCGCCCTCAGCGATCTGCTGGATGCGGTAAGCTTCGGCCTCGGCCGGCCGCTTCACGGTGGCAATCAGCTCCTTCTCCATTCGGATGATTTCTTTCTGTTCTACATCAATCTGCTTCTTGCGCTGCACCACCTCGATTTCAATTTCTTCTTGGCGGATCTTCTGTTGCTCCCGGGCACTCTGGAGCTCATAGGCCAGCTGAGCCTCTGCAGTCTACACATGGGAGAGATGAGAAGATGGGTCTTGCCCATGATCTCCTAGGCACAGACGTAAGAACCCTTGGCAGGCCCTGAAAACAAACGTGGCTCCTGCCCTGGACTAAACCTCCATCCAAAGGTGGTGTCCCTATTCTCAGAGCTGCTCCTACTGTCCTTCCATGCACACTCTTCCCACAGCACTTGAGCCCAACCAGTTCCATGTTCATCTTGGATGACCCTCCCCATGCTTTCCTCTCCTTGTAGTCCCACCTAACTTGCAAACAGGAGAGGAATCTGCTGCAAGGAGCTCACACTGAGACATAGAAACCTGGGTTCTCCATCTCCGGCTCTCCTAACATGTACAGGAGGATGAAGCTAACAAGTCCCAGAGCTATCAACACCACCACAAACCATCCAGGAAACAGCAGGGGGCTGTCGGATACTTCTCACCTTAATGTTGACTTCCTCACTGAAGGCAGCTTTCTGCAATTCAAAAGCCCGTTTGGATTCTGCTATTTTAGTATCTGCCATGAACTTGACATCCAGCATTTCTTTCTTGCACTCTGCCTCCTGCAGAGAGAGAACAGAGAGCAGAGCTCCAGGGTATGCAGCTGGAGCAGAACAGGCTGCTCTGGAGAAGCCCAGCACATCTCCAAACTCACCCGGATGCCAGCATCTCGCTCAGCTTCTGCCACACCGATGTCTGCGTCCCTCCGGACAGCCGCAGTCTGAGTCTTTCCCAGGGAGCTCAGGTAATCCACCTTATCATAGACATCCTGGAGAAGGGAAGAGAAGACACAACCACTCCAGATCACATGCAACCACTTCCATCTTCCTTCCTTTCTGCTGAAATTCAGAGCAAACACTTGTGTGGTCCGGCCAGGTCAGCCTGCTGCCAAGCAGAAACAGGTGTGACCAGGAGAAGCTGGCTCTCCCAACATCTTCCCTCTAGGTCCCTGGAGGTGGAACTCCTTGAGGGCTGGGGCAGGTTGTCAGCCAGAGCTGAAGCTGCTGCTGCAGCACTGCCCACTGTGCAGAGCTCAGCCTCGAGGTGTACCTTGATGGTGAAGCTCAGGATCTCAATGCCCATGCGGCCCACGTCAGGAGCTGCCACCTCCCGCACCAGCTTGGCAAACTGGTCCCTGTCCTGGTAGATCTGCTCCACTGTCAGGGTACCTGGAGAGGGAAGGAAGGTAAAGTGCTTTATTTGGAGCAGGTAACACTCAACGGTATGGATGTAAGCTCTGCAACATCTTCATTGCCCCTGATTTTTTCAGGCCTGGGCACAAAGGCACAATCCTCTGCCCAGGCCCTGCCATGTGCACCAATATCTCAGTCTCACAAGCAGACCCACCACACACACCAGAAACCCGCAGGGGCTCAGATGTCTCTTACTGAAGCACTGAAAACTCACTGATCACAACACACAGCAGGAGCTGCTGCAGGGGAGGAACAATCTAAGATGCCACCTCTGCAGTCAGCAGAGGAATCACCCTCTGTGGTTGCTGTGGTGGCAGCAGTATTGCTGGGACCAGTCAGAAGAAGAGAGAAAGCTACCCAAGATGCCTTCAAGATTCTGAGTCCCTCCGCACCTAGGATGGAGCGCAGATGCCCCTCCAGTGTCTGAAGGACCACGTTCTTCACATCTTGCACATTCTTCCCCAAGAACTGTTCACAAGCCACAGCCAGGAGCTCCTTCTCAGTCATTATCTTCACCTAGAGAGACAGGAGACAGAACCAAAGGGACTGAAGGAACCTGTCCAAGGAGGAACAGGCACTCCACAGCAGCAGCAGCAGAAGCAGCAGTACCACCACCACGAGGCTGCCAGGCCCCTTACTACTGACACTCTGAGGGTCCATACTGAGCTGTCACCACACCAAGCCACACCACCACACCTGCTCACGACTGCTGGGTAGAGCCTTGCTGTAGGCTCAGGAAGCAGTGTCCAGAGCAGACAACTCTGCAAACCCTGACAGCAGCTCTGCAAACCCTGACTTCCCTGCAGCTGTCCATCCCACAGCAATGGCCATCAGGGGATGTGGGCACAGAGCCTGGCCATATGAGTCCCACCTGATGAAAACTCTACCAAGGAGCCCTGTACTATCAGTTCAACCACTGCACCAACACCAGGCCTAGGAGGAAAGGGCTTTCCATTGCTGCCCCTGGTCAAAAGCCGTTTCATTACCTTTCTCTTCCTTCTCCTTCACTAGAATAATTTTTTTTTTAATAAGATGGCACAAACCAGTGGGTTTGTCCTGCTTGTGGCTGGGAGCCCTCAGACACCCTTCACAGTGACCTCTGTGTGCCAAGGACAGGATCTGTTTGTCCTGTTCTGCATGGTCAGTCTGATAAGGATCCCCAGGGGTGGGACACAGTCACCTCAGTGCTGCTTTCATCTCTCGTATTCAGCATCAGGTAAAAAAATATCCCCAGGCCCAGACAAGCCAGGTCTTAAGATGGTCCTGCTGCTCAAGGGGCTGTTTTTCAAGGCAAAGTGGGTTAAAAATCCCTCTGGAGTAGGTTGGGCACTGGTGATGTGTGCTCATGAAGCTCCATAGGACCCAGCTATGAGGAGCTACAGCCTACCAAGAGGATTGCTCCTGGTGGCCAGGTCCAGTCTGAGGGCTTAGTGTCTGGTAGTACCAGAGAAAGGAGCAGGGCCGTACCAGCACCTCTGGGTGCTGAGAGGGTCCCACAGCACCCTCTCATGGAGACATCTGGGCTGGGCAGTGCCTTCTGTCCCATGAGATGCTGGCAGCACCCTGCATCCTGCCCGAAGGGCCCAGGCTGAACCTCTTAGTCCTGGCCAAGACCTCTGAAGCTTCAGGCATTGTATAGGGGCCTTCTGAGGGTACCAATGCACCCTTTGTGATGGGTTCCCAGCCTACAGACCTCATCCTGACCCCTAGCAGACCGCTTTTCAGGGTCCAGCTGCTGGCAAAAGCAACACAAGTCTTCTTTGAGAAAGCCTGATCTGACAGCCCACAAATCTGAAGCAATCCCACAGGTGAAGAGCAGCACCCAACCAGGGCACTGCCAGAGAGCAGGACAACTGGGACTGGCCACCACCTTGTAAGGGGACCAGAGGTGGGCTATGTCAGACGCAGTGAGCTGACCAAGATTCAGCTGCCACAACCCTGCTCCAAGTAACATGAAGAAACACCAGGCCAGGCTGAGCCTATTTCCTACGTCTGCTTCTCAGCCTGGGTTTCCTAATCAAAACCCCAGATTGAATCTCATGGCAATCTTCTTCTGCTTTCTCCCCAGGGCTTCTGGGCTCCTCATTGGGCCAAGCAACTGTGGTTTCTTGTTCCTGCACCCCGGGTCAGCATTGTGCACTTTCTACACAAGGGGGAGTTGGGAGAACTGCTCATGAACCAGGAGGAAGCACAAGGCTCACCTCCCAGCAGATGGGAGGGTTTTTTTCAAAGACCAAAACCAATTAGACTCATCAGTTATGTTTATGGTGTGCATTTGCCAACAATTCCACCTCTCTAAACAATCCCCACCCTTCAGAGGCCACAGACAGTCAGAGGATGGAGTGGGATAGAATCATTAAGGTTGGAAAAGAACTCTTAAGATCATCAAGTTCAGTAAGGGAGTCCCTGAGGTACTTGACAAGAGCAAGGAAGGATTCAGCTTCTGCAATGAAGCAGCCTGGCCAGGCCAGAGGAGCTCAGCTATCGGCTGGGCACAGATGACAACCTACAAGGCAAAGGCTGCACAAACCAAAACAGAGCTGAGCAATTTGCTGTCAGCTTGTCTCCAGCCCTTCAGACAGGGTGCTGAGACACTTGCTGCATCTGCAAATGTCATTCCCATCAGAGAGAAGAGCTGAACTGGCAGGAAATCAGAGAGATGCTACAAAACAATCCTCTCTGGGGGATCGATAGTGCTGCACCCAGCTTCAGCCGGCTGCAGTCACAGCCAGGGGTGAGCAGACAATCCAATTACCTCGAGGCTTAGAAAAATGGTTGGGAAGGATATGAAACCCAGCATGGCCTAAGGCAGCAGCATCCCAGCACACCCCAAGCACTCAGCCAGCACAGCAAGGGGGCTACTGGAGAGTATCCGTTATGTCCCTCTCCAAAAAAGCATCCTCACGCACTTCAAGCACTTCTATTGTGACAGCAAACATTTTAAAAAGTGTTTCCCCAGTGACAATTTGTTTGTTTTTTTCCTTTTTTTGCACAAGGTATTAAAAGAAATATGTTTGCCTCAAAACTACTGCTGCAAAATTAAGGCAACCTCTGCCATGCATGTTCCCAGCTGCCTCACACCTGCCTTCTGCAGGGCAACTTCATCTTGCAACCCTAAACCTTTAAAATTAATGGACAGTGGGAAAAAATGAACAGTGAGAAGAGAGAATAAGACAGATGAGATGAATTGGGGGCTGCATTTTTAAATCAAGGTACCTGGTGATCCAGCCTGGACCACTTTGCAGGCAATGGAAGGATGCCCCAAAACTGGGTCAAAAAGGAAGGCTGGCTTCACAGAAGTACTTTTCCAAACATAGAAGGAAAAGCCTACAGTTTTAGGAAACGTCTGTGAGGAGAGATGTGGGTTCATGCATTTCACCAGCCATGCAGAGACCCCTGTGGCTATGTGACACATCAGCAGCTGAATAGATCTAAAGAACTGAAAAACTGAAGCCAAGAATGCAGATTCACACAGACTAGAGCCAGGATGAGCCCAAGAAGATGGCTCCAGGGCTGATGCTCTTGCACGTAGCCACGTTTCCCAACAGCAGCAGTTAAGTCACCATCATGCCCAGCCCTTCTGCCACGTGCAATAATGCAGAAGCCCTGGCTGAATTCCTACCCTGGGTTACACACAGACACAGCACACAGCTCCTCTGCAACGTCAGATCAGAGCAAACCAACAAACCACAGGAGGAACCCATTGCTTAGGGTGAAATCTGTCAAGTGCTTGGGCATAAAAGGGCTGCAGCAGCCATGGCACTCTCCCTGGGGGGAGAGTTTTGATGCATGTGGGATTTTGGTCAAATCACTGCACCACTCAGCAGCTCCTCTGGGCTCCCCTGCTCACTGCAGGGATCATGGCACCCACCTCTCCTGCAACAACAGACCAGGACGTGCCTTGGACACACAGTCCTCATGTGCCCTCTGAGAATGGTTGTCGTGGTTTTATACACTCAGAATAAGCTGTCAGGAGGAGTTTTTAATCAAAGCATCCAGCTGCATATTCAGGGAGTCAAATTCAGCTGAAAGCTAATGACATTTTCTTCCCAGTGTCTTCCCCAAGGCAGGGCCTGGGCACATAGACAGACTCCATGTCAGGGCAGCAGAGCTGGGAGCCTGAGACATGCAGGTCTTTCAGTGAGCTTGATAGAATCAAAATGCAATTCAAGCCAGAAATTTTACACAGAAATTTTAGTGCCTGGAGGGAACTATGTTCTCTCTTCGACCTTTAACTCACCATGAAGAATTACAAGATCCACATGCTAAAAATAAAAATAATACAAAGCAATACAATGCTTGGTAGCATCTCAGGAGTGAATGGTTCAGTCCTGCAGGGTCACACACAATTCCAAGGGCACTGCAGCACATCATCATTTCCCAAACAGATCAGGTCACCCACACACACCTGATCTGCCTCATGGGCAAATGAGAGACCAGAAAAAAAAAAGAATGATTTAGGGGAGAGAAGGAGAGGTCACAGCCCCTGTTGCAACACTGGACATGCTGTAATGTGTTTGAACCAACAAGGACAGTGTGGGTTTGTACAAGAATTTGTTTCAGAGCAGATGGCTTCTGTTCTGGACAAACAGCAACCTCTTAAGGGGGAAAAACCAGATGTAAGTTAGAGACATGCATTCCTGAAATGATGTTTTGGAGTTACTGTACCTGTGCCACACCTGTGACAGTTAAAGCTACCCCCTCCGCCGTCTCTACGTCCTCACACCTGGGCTGTAACGTCATTATCTCTAGGGAAATCCTGCCAAAAAACGTAAAATGTTTGCACGTTTCCAGGTAACACACACTCACCTCTTCCCCTTGCATTTCCTGCCCCAGGCTACCTGCTGCACTCATCACAGGTAATGTAAGACATGCACAGTGTGCAGCCAAGGGACTGCTGCTGTGACCAGAGAGAGAGCCATGAAACAGATGTTCAGATAACGCTTAAAGGCAACTTATCAGCAGAGAAAGGCTGGGAGATGGCAATGATACCATGACCCTTTCCCTTTTGCTGCACCAGCAAGGTGGCTAAAAGCTGGCAGCTTGGGACCCCAAACCAATACTCAGGGCTGGTGTCACTGGTTTAAAAGCATAGCATGGACCTGGGCTGCTCCTGCCCACCCTGCACTGCCCTGCTGCTTGGCAAAACCTGGTACTGATGCTGCAAGAAGCAGCCCTGCCTTCGCCCTCGCTGGGTCAGCATTAACACAGACCTAACCCCTGACTGGGTTCACCTCTCCCTCTATTTTTTCTTTTTCTGTCACCCAAAGGCATATAGAAGCAGGTCTCCAGCTCTGTAGGGTCATGCCTGTAAACTATCTGGCACCCAGGAACAGATCCTGCAGCTCCAGAGCTTTCTCAGCCACCCAAAGTGGGCTGGAAACACTTTGGTCAAACCTGGCAATCTGCAGGTCATGATCTAGTACAACAAGAGACATGCTCAGCCATGACAGGTTCTGCTTCAGGAAGCAAGGCCTGGCTCTTGTGTCAGCCATAACAAGCCAAGAAGGAGTTGGGAATCAGGACAGAGAGCCACAGGGCAAAGAGCTTGTGTCAGCAAACCCTATGTCAAACATTTGAACCGTGAAGGGGCTGCACTGGGCTGCTGCGTGCAGTCTGAGTTGCTCCAGGATTGGCTGAAGGTGCCGAAATGTTCATGCCTTCAAGTTCATGCCTGCCTTGGCCACCATCCTAATTAAACTGGCATGCAAACCAGCAGCTGATAAACCTGATCCCACTGCCCAGGAAGCACAGTGGCGTTTTTTGCTATACACACTCTGAGGTCTAATCAGCTAATGCAGGATTTTAGCCTTCTGAAGACCTAATCTATATTTTGAATTTAGTTTCATTACTGTGCTGCTGCTTAGCTGGCAAGTCCCAGGGATGTTTGGTAATTAGTTACACTGGTTCACACGTGCTCACAGTACAAACACTAGTCCTGTATGCTGCAGCTCATCCAAGGTCTCTGTGCTGTACTTTCAAATGTGACAACATCCAAAATGAGCACTCTCTCCATGTGGAGAAGGGCTGAGTGGAAACCCGTATCAAAGACTGCAGAGCCAGCTATAGTTGCAATTCCTTCCTAGGTGTACAGGTTTCCTTTTGAAACAGCACAAAACCTGCCCCAAATCCTGCCAACAACCCAGTCTGGTCTGCTTGTGACTCCACACAAAAGCTGATACCCTTCTGCTCTCTGCCAAGCACAGGATGGAAACAGTGCTGCCCAGGAAAGGGTTACACCTGGACCAAATGCCTGCAGCGTTATCAGGAGCCAGTGTAGCAATGCTGAATTTGGAATTTGCCAAGTGTGCATCTGTCTGCATTACCTATAAACTGTGGAGTGCGTCCCATGGCAAGTGCCAGAGAAGGGGAAGGAGAGGAGGGTATGGAGATTTCAGCTGCCCAGATGGAAAGCTAGTAGTTTTTATGTTATCTCACTGCTGCTGCTGCTGCTGTTGCTGCTGCTCAAAACAGAGGGATAAACATTTAGACACGATGTTAGGAAGCTGTTGGATTATTACCTGTGCAACCCCTGTTACGTACAGTGGGACCCCCTCCGACGTCTCAATATTCTCACAGCGACAGAGGATGGTCATAACCTCCAAAGACAGTCTGAGCAGTGAGGAATAGGGGTAGGACAGCAAATACACAAAGCAGTTATCAGAGAGTAAAACACTCATTGCAAAGGACAGACGAGACTTTCAGGTTTCAGCTATTCCCTGTTCAGTTTGCCTTCCTCCCCCTGCCTGCTCCAAGGGCTCCATCATGCTGGGCCAGACCAGCCTGCCTGGTCACAGCAGGGAGCTGGCAGCATGGAGATGATTCTTTTAACAAAAGATTAAATTGGCTGGGGACTCCTCACCACCCTGCCTCCCCTAAATCACTGCAGATGAAGCTGACCTATGTATCCCACCTGGACTGCCATCCTGGAGTCAGCTGGAATTCTCTGTTGGAGTCACCTTCACGCACAGAAAATTCCTTTCTGTAAGAATTTAGATGTTTCCACACAAACATTTAAGAGGGACAGAAAAAGGAAAACGCCAGGGACCTGGCTCCCCACTCCTGATTAAAGCAAGAAAGTGCCTCCAAGTGCTGTCCTGAGAAGCCAAGTAACACCACTTGGCTTCCCCAGAGCCACGTCAGACCACACTGCCTCTCTCACTGCTTTTATTTCTGACCCTTAAATAGGGACAAGATTTTTTTTTTCCCCAGTCCTTAAGGTTGCATCAGGGTAAGAGCCCAGCACCCTGCCAGCTCTAAACTGCTCCTTTTGTTCCCAGGTTAGTGCTACCTGGCAGGATGCCGCTGACAGCAACACAATTGCTGCTGTCTCTCTTGCTTTAAGCACTGGCAGTTCCAGAAAAGATGTCCTGATTTCAGAGGAGGAAATCTGCCTCACTCTTCATGTGAATGCAGCCGGGTCTGTCTGAAGCACAGGTTATTGGTGTTCTCAAAAAGAGAATTAAGCCCCACGGCCCATAGCATGAGCTGGGGGTATAGATTTAGAAATAAAAGATTTATTTGGGTGCTGGCATTTCTTTCAGGAGCCCCGAGACCTCCATCAGATGACAGCTCAATCTTGGCAAGCAGTTCTTGGCCTTGGGCTCAGACTTCGCTGAACTTAGTAAGTCAGCCTCACAAATACATCTGCTATCTGTCTCCTGGAATTTGCAGGTCAAGGTCCTGCACTGTTTTCTGGACCTCTGGCACAACCAGAGGAGCAGAAACCATTTGTTCAAACCAACAGTTCTCCCAGTGAGACACCTCACAAAAATTTGGAGATGAATCTGGGCTGGATCAAACACAGCTCTTGGGTGTTGAGCCCACAATCCAGACCTGTCCTTCCCCTCCCACCTCCCACCAGGGGAGCTGGGGAGCCCAGGCTAAAGCAGCAGGTGTTAGCTGAGACCTCTTCATGCAGCCAGAGCACTCTGGGAGGCTCCTGTAGCAATCCCAACCACCAGGCACCCAGGAGCTGCCGTGAGTCAGTTGCCAGCACCAGCCAGGACCCCCTGGAACAAGGCAAGCTGCCCGGGGGGAGCAGGAGCTACAGTGAGTGTGTCATCTGCAGAGCAAGGGCAGCAACATGCTCACTTTGTCTGCTAGTGGCAACACGTGAACAGGGAAAAGAGGTGGCAAGACCAGGCAGGGAGAATTATCTACAACCTCTGGCTGTCACTCGGTGTAAAATCCCAAAAGTCACGTCTATATCCTTTTTACCTAGTATCCTTTTTTTTTTTTTTTTTTTTGGTCACACAGATGGAGGAAACCTGCATTGGTGAGGATGAGGGAGGTGTTAGGAGACAGCAACATTCCCACAGGTCCTACAGAGGAAATGCTACGCCCGCAGAACAGCAGCAATGTCACAGCATGTTAGTTCAGTGAGCAGCACAGTGGGAAGTAGCAAGCAAAACCCACAACTGAGGGGAGGGTGAGAAAGGAAAAGACGTGGTTGTAGAGAGGAACACAGTCTACTTCCAAGGTGACAGCAGTAAGCAGATCTTTAGGAAGAGACTTGAGGTGGAGAAGTGGGGGGCACTGGCCCACTGCATGCCACAAACGTGTTTGTTACTGGTGAGGGTGTGGGTTACACTGGGCAGAACTCAGCTCCTCTTGTGAACTCAGGGATGAGCCAGCCTGGTGGCCCCACTGCCCAGTGCCTCTGCGAGAGCCTCAGAGAGCTGCAAGGGCAGAAGGAGAGCAGGGGTCCTGCCTGCCTCAGCATCACACAACAGCACCAGCACAAGAAGAAACACACTGAACAGACAGGCTATGGCCCTCTCAGCTTCATGGGTAAACAAAAAACAACCAAAAATAGCAATAATTAAAAAAAAAATCTGATTGCCTTGGATATGAGGAGAGTTGTGGACAGAGAGGCCATGTGAAGAGTACTTCAGCTGAAAGCATGGGATTTATTTTCTTTTTTGTCTTTTGCATTGTGATACCAAACTGTTCCCACACAAATAGTCTGCACAGGACTGCTCCATCCTGCAATTTCATTTTGCAGACTATCATTTACTGTCAGGTAAGCCTGAAATGCCAGGATCACCTCCTGCAGGGCACTGGACAACCTCAGCCCTACCACTCAAAGCAGATGACAGGCAGAAGCTGTGTGGCTGAGTGATCTTCCATTCCCCATGCTCCAAGGCACTCCACAGGGCACACACTGCTCCTTCCAGCTCCAAGGGAACCTTCCTCTTAAGGACCAGGACCTGGCCACAGCCAACAGCATCCAGCTGGGCTGATGCTCAATCCATGGTTTCAAACCAGTGCCCAGCCCCATGTTCCTAAAGATGCTGCTGACAGCCCCACTGGGATGCCTTTGCCTAATTCCTACTCAAAAAACCCCACAAATAGTAGGAGTTTCTTACTCCTAAGCCCACAAATAGCAGGAGTTTCCTTACCTTTGGGTGTCAGTGATGCACCACCAAGCCCAGGCCCAGCCACCATACACATACTGCTTTACATCAGAGCCACAACAGCCACCTGCAGCACAGCAAAAGACACAGAGGTATAGGGACTACGTACACATGTGCATCAATTGCAGGGAAAAAACCTTCACCCAGACCAAGCCACAAGCAGGACAACTTCCCAACAAGCCTGCCCAGCCTCTGCGTGCTGAGAAAAGGGAAGCCTGGGGGCATCATCTCTCCCCCCAACCCCTCAGAGAAGGGAAAGAGATACTTTCTCAGCTCATTACAGCAACCAGTGTTACCAAGCCAAGCTCTGCACCAGGACCCAGAAGAATCCAAACATGTTTGCAGTGTCTGATAAATAATGAGCACAGAAGAGGCTTTCCAAGATCCATAGAAGCCCTGAAACACCCTTGGATCAGCCATCACCGAGCCATTCACCAGGAAACCCAAAGCTCTCCTCACCTCCATGGGCTCTACATGGGAATTTTCCAAGACAAGCTTTTTGGTTTTTGGACCTGTCTTACATAAATGGAAAATAGTATTTGTAAGAATTCAGTGACCCAAACAGTAACACACAGAAAATGTAAATGTATTTCAAACAAGTATTTTATTTTGATTTTGTTAAGCAGTTTAAGCACTTTTAACAACCAGAATAATTGTAAATACATGCTTCAGTATCTTTAACATGTAAGAAATCCATCTCCTTTCAGACCCACTGCAAACCATTCTTAGACCCACCAAAAAGCTAGCAGGTCAGTGTTGGAGGAGGGGGGGGAACCTTTGAGCTCCCCCAAAGTATCTCCCAGTTCTGACTCAAGCAAGTACTGCAGTTCCTGAGGCTCTGGCAGCCCAGCACAGGGCTGGCTGTGCCCAGAGCTGGGGCAGATGAAGCCAGCAGTGCCTCCTCCCTGGGCTTTCTCCACAATCACACTTATTACAGAAGCACCCCAGGGCTTCAGCAAGGCAAGTGCTGTGCCAAGACAGCAAGAGACTGTTTGGGCCCCATGAGATGTATCTGTGCAGGTGAGACAGAGCCAGCACGGAGGAAAAGCAGGCATGCAGGGAGCACAGTGTGGCTGCAGCATTGCAGGAGCTTCACAGGGTGGGAGGGGAAAGGGGGGACCACGAAGCTAGCGGGCAGCAGCAGCAGAAGCTCTTGAGAGACAGTGTGTATTAACTTCATTGCAATAGGTGAAAATGAAGAAGCAAGAGCAAACCCATCAAGTCAGTGTGCCAGGAGGGCTCTTTGGGCCACAGAAGGGGACCCCATCCTCCTATTCCGTTTTTTCTCCATCCTCAAAAAAAAAAGATTTACACACTTTTTCAGGTCTCCTGTGCTCCATAGCCTAGAGGAATATTCTTCCATCACCTCTGGATAGCTTCTTCCTGTAGCTGGAAGGCTCTTCCAGCAAGATAAGGAATCACAGAAGCTGATGGCACAACATCCTGCAGCATATCATCTGTTACTGTTTTGTGGAGGACATCAGCCCAGTTAGCTCAGCCTTTTAGCCAGGCCCTTGTTTTCCAAGAACAGGAAGGGAGGTGTTCCTGGTAGTCAGGAAAAGCAGCTCCACATGGAAAGGTATTTTATTTCACAGAGTCTACATTGGTTTTAACTTCTCTACCAAACCTCTGGTAATCATTTCACAATAATGTCCTGGGAAAATTCTGCACCCTAGACCCACTGTTGTTACAAGAAGACGCCTGTTCACATCAATGTTTGTTTTCTTCTGCAGGCAATGCAAGGAAGTTCCTTATTTAGTATCACACTCCTGCCTGCTTCCCAGCACTGTGCCACGTTGCTGGACAGCAGAGTTTATTAAGCTAGACTGTATGTCAAGAAGTGTTCAAAGAATAAGAAGAAACAGGGAATATCAACACATCAGACAGGAGTGGGATGGCTCTTGGTTGCTTTCATGCCAGCCAGACGTCTGAGCGCGGCAGAGCTCCGTCCTGGTAACGCCAGTCAGAGGAGCTGAACGCTCCTTTTCCACCACAGCCCTGCAACCTCTTTCCCAAGTCTCAACGAGCAAGTGAAAAAAGAACCAACAAAGGGAAATCTTTGCAAGGCTAGAGAATAAAACCTCTTGCAGAGTGAGATTTGGCAGAGAAGTTGCCTTTCCCAGCTATAATACGCCCACTGTTCTTGCAGCCTGGGTCTCACAGCCGCTTGGCCACGGCTTCCACAAACATCCACCCTCTTCCGGGGACAGGCACGCTACAAACGGTGGATTCATAGCCGGAACGCTGCCATCCAGCTTGGCCTCCTCCCAGATAAAGGGGTCCCATGCCCAAGCAAAAATTCCCAGAGGCAGGAGAAAGCACACTGTCTGATTTGTGGGGTTTGGTTTGTTTTTTTTTTAATGAAATAAGATTAATTGCTTGGGAGTTTGTAGCTAAATGGAGCTCTCAGCAGATGCAGGAAGCTGCTGCCCTGATGGATGGCACGCAAGGAGAAACAGGAGCCCCCAAGAGTTATGGGGACACAGGGTTCAAAATATCAAAGCCAGGACAATTAGAGGTTGTGAACCAGCTCTGTGTGTTGTTTACTCTCTCGAGGTAACTTCAGGCAACGGGCTTGTACTCCAGCAGGAAGCGGTCAGCATTCAGAAATAAGGTTGTGGTAACCAGTTTGCTACAAAACCTCCAAAACTGCATTTCTACCCTGAAACTGCTGCAGGCCAAATGGAAAGGCAGAGCAGACACAGCTGCTGTCACCTGCACAGTGACAGCTGCTGCTTATACCCCTCAATCCAGGACAACCTGGTCCTGGGGTGTCCTCCTCAAGGAGGACCCAATGCCCAAGTTGGGAATAAACATCTGGGTCCAGTTGGCCAGGAGCTGGGAAATGGCACAGGGTGCTAATGAGTGAGTGCAGAAAGACAAGGAAAAAAACTGAAAATTGAAAGCAGCTACTGACAAGAGACATAACGGAGAGAAGGGAAAGACATATGTAAAGAAAAGCACATAATAAAGCAGGGTCTAGACTGAAATCAATGTCTGTTTTTTAGGCCCTGCTGTGCATATAAATTATGCTTTGTCCACATGCAGAAATGGCACAAGGTTAACAAAAATTAATTTAAAATTATGCAGGGTTCTGAGCTGAATGCATGAAGTTCTTTGATGGCCACTACAGCAGAGGAAAGCCAATCAAGCTGGTGAGTTTCTGATGTAATCTCTATCAAAATTACTCATGTATCAGCACAACACAACAAGTTAAAAACCCACATGTTTAATTAAACTCATCTTGTAAACAGAAACCCAAGGACGACAAACCACAATGAAGTTACACAACAAAATTAGAGGGACACTACTCCAGAATTCCTCTTGGAAACCAAAAGCAAAGACCCAAGGTTACCCTGTCCACCTCCTCCTGCTATGCTTTCGGAAGAGTAATTTGCAAGTCTTGGAGATTAATAAGATTTCTCTGAAAAGGGAAATCTTGAGCCTCACCATCTGCAAAATGCTGAAGAACTACCTGAGGAGGAAACATCACAGAGGAGCTGCATCAGTTGCAGCATGAAACAAACATGCATCACAAGAAGAATTAAATGAACTGTGGGGAAGGATTTTTGGCTAGAACACCTCGATCTCAACCCTGAGGAACTGTTTTGAACTCTGGTTCCAGAGGCACAAATGAAGGCAAGGGCAAAACTTGGTATGAAACCAAACTGAAGCTGCCTGCTCCATCCCACAGACTCACCTTGCTTTTGGGGCTGAAGAACTGGATCACAACTAGCCAGCTCACACAAGGCCATGGCTAGAAGTGGAGGAACAACTCTGATGCCACCAGTCCCACCACAAGCATTGGGTCTTAGATGGCTCTCAATACTCACCATGTCTCACAGATGGATGTGGTCTGGATCTTCTCCTATTCCATTTTCATGCAATTGACTGTTTTCACCTAAGTGTATTTCTCTGTATTTCTCCTTACTGAACTGCATTGTATTTCCTTCAGACCATTCAGCCAATCTGTCAAGTTTGTTTTGATTCTAATCTGGCTTTTCAAAGCTCTCAAATCCCTCCCCAGCTCAGTACAGTCTGCAAGTTCTATAAGCACACTCTTGATTCCAAGCCAAAACAAGGAACCTATTAGATAAATCCTCCGAGCTGAACAGTGAGCCACTGTCAGGTTCTCTGGCAATGGTTTTCCAGGCAGTTTCATATTAATTTCATATCTGAGAAACCAGTTCCTCCTCACACTGTGGGCCTCTTGCAGGAAGGGTTTTCAGAGCCTCAAGAAACCTTTATTTCAGGCTTTCAAAACATAGAAAAGTACCATAAAACCAGCACCATCACACTGGGTCAGAATCCTTATCAGTTCTTCTGGCAGGAATAAGAAGGATGCAGTAACAGAATGCGAGAGCACAGAGCAGCCCCAGAAGGGTTAACCACTCTGGAGTGCTGAGGTGCAACAGGAAATGCTGACACAAAACTGGAATTAACAGAAAACTGGCATTAACTGCTAGTTCTTCTTTTAGTTTGACAGAGATTAAGGAGCTCTAAAGAGCAATGCACTAAAGCCAAGTCAAGTCAAGTTTGGGAAACTGGGCTGGACAACATTTCTCAAGTGGACTTCTGAAAAATAACAGGAGTGTAACAAGCCTCAGTAAAGGTGAGGTGTGTGCTATCTTCATCCTCATCCCCACCCAAGAGGGCAGTCGCATGACTAGTCAAAACTGCAAGCCAAAAGCCAGCTTTTAGTATTGTTTGCTGCTGGTTTACTCTTCCCTTCCTCCTTTCTCCCCAAATCCAACCTAATATCGCACAATGAAACACTGTTTCCCAAGGTCCTCTCTGCTTTTCCCTAGAGAGACATGGCTCAAGTTCCTGGAACTACAACTGTGTGTAGTTACTTGCCACCCACTAGTGCTCTGGTATTCACTCTGCACCTCAGCACGGAGAAGCTGTGAGGCTCTGCAGAGCTCCCACATCCTCTCAGGCTGCCCCTGAACCTCAGAGATCACACTCTCAGGGGACAGCAAGTGTGTGTAGCGCCCGTTGGGCAGAGACAGAGTAAAGCCGTGTCTGGAGGCAGCACCAAAGCCCATTCTGACTTGCAGAGCTCGGTGTGATTTGCTCTCTCTTGCCAGAACATCAAGGAGTGTCCTCAGCTTGCTGCTCCCAGCTGCGGACATGTAACACTTGGAACTGCAAGCAGATGCCACAAATTCCTGCTGGCTCATCCTGCAAGCCATGTTTTGGAAACTTCGGAGCTGAACTGAAGCAAAACCAAGCTTTTGAGACTGAAGGGCACCCTGGCACACTGAAGCGTGGCTTCTTTATTCCTCCCACCAGCTGTGGCATTTCACCTGTCATCACTGATTCTGATGGGGATTCTCCTCGGAAGGAAAGTCAGCATGAGCTTCAGGTCCCAGAGATGTGCAGAAGACCAGGAAAGCTGTAAGAAACCCTGCTGCTCCAGGCAGCTGGTGGCTGCAGTTTGTAACTCCTCACAAGCAGCCGCCACAGCAGGCACATTCATTTCCAAAACTGCACCAGTGCTTCTGGCATCTCTTCAGTAATTCCTGTAACAGGTCTGTTATCCAAGAGGGATGAACTGATAGCAGACCAGATGCAGCCTGCTGGAGGCTTTGGCTCCAAAACATACTAGTGTCGTTTCACGTGCGTGGCATGATCACAGTACATCCCTGACGTTCACATGCATCTCCTCCCCAGTGAGTTTTGGTCTGAGCATCACAACTCTCGCCACAAAACTAGCCCAGTGTTGACAGAAAAGGATGGAACAGGATTGAGAATGCATGAAGTGACAAGCATCTGTATCTAATTTGGTTACTATATTGCATATGTCCCCAGCCTGCCACACAGAAGGAAGCAACCAGCCCTTACAGCAAGCCACTACATCACCTGATGTGTAGTGTTAATGGTAATAACCACTAATGGTAATTAAGACCTGTCTGCATGCAGCCTGGGCTATGCCAAAGCTTCAGTGGAGCATTAGAGCAGCTACAGGTGGAATCAGACACAGGAGATTTCACTGCTGGTTTATTTAATCCTAACCTAAGCAACCAGGTCACCTGCTGAGAACATTACACATATCTGGTGGGCACCAACCAGGTCCAGTGGCAGCACCAGTGAGAGGTGGGGGACGTGACACTAGTGAAGCAGCAGCAGGACAGGACGGATGAGTGGGACAGCCCAGGGACAGGCACTGATGTCCTGCCCCAGTGGGATGCTCACACCCAGTTCCCCTTCCCCTGCAAAGTCAACCTGCCCCCCAGGAACAGGACAGCTCCTTGGCAATCCAAAGGCTGTTGGCAGCAGCCCAGAGCCCCACAGCCTTGCCGGTGCCTGACATCATCCAAAGGCAGC
This sequence comes from Florisuga fusca, assembly GCA_038090715.1. Lineage (NCBI taxonomy): Eukaryota > Metazoa > Chordata > Aves > Apodiformes > Trochilidae > Florisuga > Florisuga fusca. The sequence goes on from JAAWXA010000036.1 coordinate 2,829,942, forward strand.
AGCAGCAGCGCTGGGGTGTGCTGCTGGCACTTCCACCTTGCCCGCTGCTCTCATCACTGCAGGGACCACAGCCCGAAGCCCGGGGTCCAGCAGCAAGGAGAAAAAACGCTACACCCCAATGCACCCCCACGGCAGGACAGCCCCCAAACAATGCTGCAAGGTCTGAGGACCCCTCAGACCCTCTTCCCACCATGACAGGGACCCCTCCAACCCCTCAGGGTCCCCTCACAGCCAGAACCCCCCCCAGTTCCTACCGGGGCTCCTCCAGACCCCATTACAGAGACACCCCCATCTCAATTCCCTCAGGGTCCCCCCATAATAGGAACTTCTCCCTCCCCTCTCCCCCCACGACAGGGACCCCTCAAGGCCGCTCTCCCCCACGACCTCCGCGACTCCCCCCAGTTCCCCCTTCGTACCTGACACCACCAACGCCTCGTTGGGCCCCACCGTGTAGCAGTTGCCCATGGTGCCCACACGCTCGCCACCGCCTCACCGCCCACTCCCACACCCCCCCGCGCCGCCCC
>JAAWXA010000036.1:2830473-2865877 GCA_038090715.1 Florisuga fusca
GCGCCTGGGGGCGGCCATCTTGGGGAGGTCAGAGCCGCCCCCGCCGCTCCTGGGAAGCGGGAACAGCCCGGGCCGCCCCATCCGCCGCCATCTTGGGTGCCGCGTGTCTGCGCGCGCGGTAACGGAGTGTGGGTGTGCAACAGTCTGGGTGTGCAATGGGCCTCGTCTGGGTGTGCAACGGGGTCTGGGTGTGCAAGGGGGTCTGGGTGTGCAATGGGCCTCTGGGTGTGCAACGGGGTGTGGGTGTGCAACGGGGTGTGGGTGTGCAATTCACAGTGTGCAGTGGGAGTGTGTGCAATGCAGTGTGAGGGTTGTGCAGTGTGTGTGTACAGTGCAGCTGTGCAGAGTGTGCACGGCACGTGGGTGTGCACGGCAAGGGGGATCTGCAGTGCAGCATGGGTGTGCAGGTGCAGCCTGTGGGGTGTGTCATGCCATGCGTGTGCAAGGCGGGGTGTGCTGCACTGCAGTGTGTGTTTATCTCTGCCAGGCAGGGCAGCAGCAAGTGCAAGGCAGAACACCTTATGCTGCGTTTCTGTGAATGTGTGCATGCAAACAAACAGTGCCATGCACTGTGCACACCCACTACACAGGGAACACGGCACGAAGCACATCTGCTTCCCCAGATGCTCCATTTCTCATCAGACCCCAGGCAGTGCCAGCACAACCCCTCAATTCCAGCACATGATCTCTCAGGCAGCTCCTTCCCTTCCACCACCATCATTTTATTATCCGAACTCGGTGGCAGCGGGCACAGCATCCCCCTGGGTCCTTGCCAGCCCCACCAGCCTCTCGCTGGCCTCCCAGAGTGCCTGGGCCAGCCGGTCGTCACGGCCCAGTGGCCATGGCTCTTGTGGGTGACAATTGGCGAAGTACCGTCCGCTGAGGGGCTCGATGCCATCTTGCGTGGCACAGTGCAGCGGTGTCCGAGCCCCCTCGGCCGCTGTGCGGAAGAAGCACCGGACCAGCGGCAGCCAGAGCGGCTTGAGCCAGAGCGGAGTGTGGCGGAACAGCTCCGTGTCCACAAACCCTGTGAAGAGGGGGAAGCCACCATGTCACACCCCGGATCCCTCCAGGAAAGGGCCCACGAAAGACCTGAGTGTCAAGAAATGGCAGTGGCTGCACCAAGGTTGCCTTTGCACGGGCAGCTCTGATCCAGCCTTCCCCAGGGGCTCAGTGAGTGGTGCACAGTGTGCAGTGCAAAATGTGTGGTCTGTGCAGGGATGCACTGTGCAAAGGGACAGTCCTGAAAAGGGACACACCATGCAAAGGGACACAGAGTGCACAGGGATGTTTTGTGGAAAGGGGCACACCATGCAAAGGGTGCTCTGTGTAAAGGGGATGCTCCTGAAAGGGGACACTCCATGCAAGGGACACTGTGCAAAGGAATGGTTCACGCAAAGGAAGACACCGTCTCCCAGGGACATGCAAAGGGACACAGGGACACTGCAAAGGGACACATGGTGCATGAGATTATGCTAAGGGCTATGCCATGCCAAGGGTGCACTGTGCAAAATATGCATCGTGCAAAAGGACACTGTGCAAAGGTTGCATCATGCTAAGAGATGCTCCCTGCTAAGGGATACTCTATGCAAATGGAGACACTGAGCAAAGGGCACTCCATGCATGGGGATGCTCCCTGTTCAGGAATCTATACAGGCAGACACCCTGTGCAAAACCCACCCCATCCCACTGTCCTCAACTCGGGGTGCCAGAGCTGGGTCCTTACCTGGATGCACAGCATAGCAGGTCACCTCGGTGCCCTGCAAGCGTGTGGCCAGCTCACGGGCATGCAGCACATTGGCTAGCTTGCTGTCACAGTAGTCCTGGAAGGTCGAGAACATCCCGGGGGGTGGGTGGCCCAGGGCGTTGAGGCGCAGGCGGCCGGCACAGTGGGCGCTGGAGGCGACAATGACAACCCGGCTGGGCGCAGAGCTCTGCAGCCGCTCCAGCAGCAGCTGTGTGAGCAGGAAATGGCCAAGGTGATTCACTTGGAAGGAGAGGCTGAAGCCGTCTTCTGTCGTGCCCCCGGCGCTCACCCCTGTGGAAGGAAGGCAATGGCAGCCCCAGGGTGGGTGGCCTGGGGGCCCAGATATGGTGGTGGTGAGGGGATACTGAGGGTCACGGTGCTCACCCGCGTTGTTGATGAGGAGGTGCAGGTGGGGCTCCTGCCGCAGAAAGGCGCTGGCAAAGGCTCGCACCGAGCGCAGGCTGGCCAGATCCAGATGCATGAACCACACGTTGGGGTTCCCCGTCTCCTGGGGGCACAGCACAGCGTGAAGCAGAGCCCGAGGGGGGAATCCTGCACGGGGTGGGAGCTGGACGCAGCCAGGAGCAGGGGGAATGTGCTGGGGGCTGGATTTGACTCAGGATGAGGGGTCTGAGGTGCCCTGGGGCTTCCCTGTGTTAGGGGTGGGTGAGGTGGCCCCTGCCTGGGTTGGGAGGGTCCTGAGGGGTCTCCTGAAGGGGCCCCTGGGGTGCCCAGGGATGATCCATGGGGGTTTCCCTGAGATGGTCATGGGGGTGCTCTGGGAGTACCCATAGAGGTGTCAGGGGGATGTCCATGCGGTGATGAGGGTATCCCATGGGAGTGCCCATAGTGCCCCCCGAGGGTGTCCGGGATGTGTCCCGGGGAGGGACAAGGGCCGGGCCTTGCGCAACCGGAACGTGGGGTGATGGGGAGCGGTTGGAAAAGGGCTTTGTCTGCGGGCGGGATGAATTCCTGGCCCCTGGGTCGGGGCAGAGCTGGGAAGAGGCCGAGGCGTGGGTCAGCGGAGCCGCCTGCCCCCCAGGCACCGGGAAGGGCGGATGCTGCACAGCCCCTGCCCTAAGGGAGAGGGCGAGGGGTGCACTGGCATCCCCCCCCCCCAGGCCCAGATGCCACCTCTCACCCCTGAAAACATTCACTGTCAAGATTGGAGCTGTTTGAGAATACAGCCCTGCTCACCGTGTCCTGGGGTGCATGTAAAGCACTGTGAAGGGGTCGAGGGGAAGACTATCCCCCTCTTACTTCACTCGGTGAGACTCCCCCCCACAGTGCTGTGTTCTGTTTTGCAGCCTCCCAAGGACACAGAGCTGTTGGAGTAAGTCCAGAAGTAGCCATAAAGATGCTCCAAGGGCTGGAACAGCTTTGCTCTGGCTCAGAGTTGAGGATGTTCAGCCTGGAAAAGGCTCCAGGGAGACCTTAAAGCACCTTCCAGTACCTGAATGAGGTCCAGGAAAGCTGGGGACTTTTTATAAGGGCAGGGAGTGACAGGACAAGGGGTAATGGCTTTAAGCTGAAAGAGGGATTTAGATGTGATAATAGGAAGAAATGTTTTGCAGTGAGGGTGCTGAGTCACTGGCCCAGGTTGTCCAGAGTATCTGTGGCTGCCCCATCCCTGGCAGTGTTCAAGAACAAGTTAGATGGGGCTTGGAACAGCCTGGTCGAGTTGGAGGTGTCCCTGCCCATGGCCCTTTCCACCTCAAACCTTTCCACAACCTTCCAGTCCCCATCCTGGACTATCCTGGCTCAGCCCCTTCCCACAGCTGAGGCTCCTCTCCTGTGGTCAGACACTCCAAGGAAGCGCCAGGTCGTGGTGACAAGAGTGAAGACAGACAGTCAGAAAACAGAATGTGAAGTATTTTTTTTTTATATACAGAATACAGGAAAGTTTCTGTAAAGTCTAAAACGTTACAATTACTATGTACAGTGGAACTAGCTGTTCTGCTGCAGGGAGGTGGCATATAAACAAAAGAGACAGACAGGTTACGACAAACGATCTGCTACAATAGACAATTTGAGGAACGTCATACCACATGTAGCACTGTACACAGCTTTAAAACATTGAAAAATGCCATCACTGATGTATTTACACAGAATCCCAACACTTTTCCTTATTTGAAATAAAAATAGGATGGACACCAGGAAAAGAACTCGTTTCTCACTGCCCATAATACACAGTAGCTACTTGTAGTGCAACCATAGCAGGGAGGGATGGGAAAAAATAACTGTGGGAAGAAGAGCGCTTCTTTACATTAAATAAAACAATGATATTGTATAGATTTGCTGTATGAAAACTGTATTTCTCTTTTAATATAAAACTATTGTCACTGGCACAAAATAGAACAAGTTTCTGATTATTTTACAACTGCATGGGAACTATCTGTCAGAGAGAGTCCTCGAGTCAGACAGCGGTCGCCCCTCGCTCTGACACGTCCTGCTCTCACTGCAGTTTTCCTTTTAAAATGAAATGTATAGTACAAATATATGTGCAAATGCCCCTAAAACTTGAGCAAAAAAGAAAAATTAAAAAAAGTTAAACGTTCTTCATATTTCATGCAAACGGCGTGTGAACAGTCTCTGGGCCGACATAGAAAAATCCCACCTCGGTTTGTACATTTTTGCATTGCAAGAGTCTGAGGGCGCTTTTCCTTACACCAAAGCTCTCTTCCTAAAATTCCTAAGGAACGGAGTTGGACCGCAGCACGGGCACCTGGTGGGGTTTCAGAGAAAGCTTCTCCTCCAAGTCCATGTCTTGTACTAAGGCAGTGTCCCCCCCCTTGGGCTGTTTGGTCGCAAATTCAGTAATGCTGAAAACAAACTGCAGGCAGCCCAGCTTGATGTAACTGCCGTGGTGGAGCAGGGCTGTCCCCTCCCAGCCAGCCCCACTGCCCCCGATTAAGCTGGAGCTGCTGGCTTTGCAGTTACAGGGTTTCCGATGCTGCCCTTGTGCCTGTGAATTCATCACAGCAGCTTCTTCATGCGGCTCCTCTTCTTGTTTTCTGCTTTTATGTCGTTCTGGAAAAGAAAAATAACGTAAGATTTGGGCGGGACGGGTTCAGCTTGATTTAATCAATGGGAGCAACTGCTGAGGTGCCTCAGGGGTAAGATCCTCCAGCCACAAGGCTAATAAAAGGGTAACAGCAACATCCCCACAGCCCTGGAGAGGCAGAGACATTTACACATCTATTTTGGCAGCTGAAAACATAGTGGAGAGCAGCAGCAATCTCTGCGGGGGTGGGATGCCTGTAGCACAGGCCAGGTGACTTGTTTCCAGCTTGGGATGTCCTTGGGAAAAGTCTCAGTCCAGCTCTGAAGCAGAGTTCATCAGCCAGAGCTGGTATCAGGCAGAAACCTGCAGTTTGTTTAACTCCAGCACTGGAGGCTGGAGCAGAGCTAGCAGCAGAGCACTCTGAGCAGAGGAAAGTCTTGTGCAACCCAGGCTGAGGCCCCTGAAAAGACTCTCCCTTTTGTAAGAGCTGAACAAACCACTGCAGAACAAGGGGCACAAACAGGGAACTGCTTTGCACCAGCCTCCTGTCCCCCCCAATATCTCCCTGGGGTGTAACATGGTGCTGTCACTGCCTCATCACTCACTTATGACACTCTGCACTTTGGCAACAATACTGCTGGGAGGAGTGGGCGTCATCTTCTCCGAGAAGTCACACGAATACAGAACATTGTCCACAGTTGTCCCATGTTCACTGTAGTTCAACAGCTCGTAATGTTTTGTATTCTGTAAAAGAAAAAAAAAGGGGAGAGGAGGGAATCGACACATCCAGTCAGAAGAGCTTCTGCCCACATACCCCTTTGGAGCACTGAAACACAACCCCTCTCTCCCTGCTGCTGTTGATGGTTAAATAAGAGCAGTTAAAATGTCATCCAGCTGCAGAGACCACCAACCCAACCCTCGTGCACAGCTCATGCTCACAGAACAGCCAACTTTTGGCAGGGAAGGAAGGCCAAAGCAGGTCTGAAAAGAAGAGGGTTTTACCAACTGCAGTTGGACCAATATTATCTTTTGGGAATCGCCATTCAAGCTGCTTCAATCAAGGATTCAAGCCCATTCTCACAAAGCCAGCACACCATTTTAACAGGGATAATAGATGCAAATGCAGCCCTAGGCCTGTGCCTAGCACAGAGATGCGCTTTGGAAAGCAGACACAAGATGGCAAGAGGGATGCCAGTGTGCTGCTGCAGCAGCCATGAGACAGACTGTCTGGGACTTACAGGCCTTTTGCAGACACTGAAATGCCAGGAGACGTTTCAGTGACATTACAGCATTACACAAGCAGCCTCACGCTCAACTGAGCTTTGCAGAGGATGTTGACAGAGAGGAGATATAAGGAATCATCTGAGGGCTGAAGACCTTGTCCCCCAGGGAAGAGAGAGGTTTAGTTGAGTCACAAAAACTCCTTATGCATAGGGGAGTATATTTTTGAGTAACCTGTGAGACTGCAGAGACTAAGGCCAAGCACAAGCTGCCAACATCCAGAAGCGGAAAGAGCAGACAGTTAAGGAGGGGGAATTTTCCCTCTAGAGACACCACAGACACAGAAGGCCTGCTGGAGTACAGTAGTTCAGTGCCTAGGGCCTGATTTTGGATTGACCACTGTGAGAAGAAGCTTCAACACAGATTTAAGGTCTGGATCCCATTACCGAATGTGTTCTGTAGCTTGTAGTGCACTGGAGAAACAGCCAAAGCTGGCTGTGGTTAATCCTGGATCCTGCTTCAGAAGCTGGTTGACAAATGGTGATATAAAAGACACTATCTTGAGTCAAAGCCTGTTTCCAGGCTAAGAAACACCTCCATCAGCACTTCTATTGGTAGACCAATGGAAGGTGTATTTACTTCAAAAAAAACCTAATCTCTGGACTGTAGTTAAGGAGCAAGTGCAGACCTCTGTTTATGTTGAGGGCTTAACTGAAAATGTAGTTAAATAATTTCTACAGAGTATGATGGCACAAACACTTTGCACCACCATGACACCTGGAAGCAAGAGACTCGGAGCAGTTCCCTGCTCTGCTCCAGCTGAGATCGCATGTTGTCATGTAAAGTTTAACTTTTAACAATGCAGCTGGATCAAAAAGTATCAAACCATTTTTGACTCTTCCTTTCCCTAGCCAGCAGCAGTAGCAGTGCTTACTTGTGGTCAGTCTTTGTCCACAGGCAGTTAGCTCAGAGAAATCATGCTGGCAGAGCTCTGTGCTTCAGAAAAGGGTTTGACAGAAAACGCTGACACAGCCTTCACTGGAGTAAAACCATTCACAGCCCTGGCTCCTACTTTGTAGTCCACAAAGGAGCACCACACAAAGACAACCTGCTGCCTGCATCTCCAGCTCCCACTGCCATGCATGCCAAATAATAAAAATATACTTAAAAAACCCTCCACAACACTCAAGCACTCACCTCATCGTAGAATATGCAGGCATGTTTGCCAGACACATAGTTACAGTGACCATAGCTTGTAAGGCACACATCCATATCAGCTCCTGTCAATGGGGAGGACAAAACACATTGGTTCATTTCAGAAAAAAAACTGTCAGGCAGCAGAGAACAACAGACAGAATTAAACTTCAATTAGCAAAACAACAGGGGAGCAACTGCCTTTGTCCAGGCTCCCAGGACTGCATGAATAATGCTGTGATAAGCCACAGAACAAAGTTTCAGTGGGGGAAGGGAAGGCGAGCAGCTCCATGAAGGCTGAAGAGCATTTCACAGTTACCAGTTCTACCCAGAGCACCAGGAAAACGTAAGGAGAATGATGTGAAACCTGCAAGAAAATTTAAACTCTTGTCTCCATCAGCCACTGATGTCCAGGACAGTCAGGTTACAAAGATGCAACCTCACACAGATTCAAGCAGGGGGGGCAATTTCCACCTTTACTGCTAGTGAAAAAATCCCAGTTCAAGTGTCCAGTGCAGGTCTGTTTCCTTCAACACCCATTTGGCAACACTTAGGGAGAGTCAGGGAGAACACCACCCTGATTCTGAAAGGTCAGGGCAGGAAAAAGCTACTCACCTGTCCCAATGTAGAGGGTTCGATAGCACATATTGACTGCACCCCCCAAGCCCATCAGAGGATAGAACACCGCCCGGGCTTGCACTTCCTTTCTTTGAGCTGCAAGATAAAATGAAATTACTTGAACAATGTTATCAGCTACAAATGCTGCTTGACCCCCATGTCCCCAGAAAGCACAGATCCTAAGGAAGATGAAGTCAGCTTTGGCCTAAACTCTGGTTCTCAATCCTCCACAAATGTTTGTTCATTAAACAGCTTTTTTTGCCAGTCATCAGAGAAAACCACTCAGTAACCCACACGCGGGGAACGTTAATGCTGAGGGTATACAATGGAGCCAGACTGAGGAAAACATGAGCCTCCTACCACCAGCTTCTTTCTTAATCTCTTCCACTTTAGGTAATCAAAGAGCTGAGTCTTGTCAAAGTGCCACTTAAACAGAAAAAAAAAAGAAGTTACTGGTGAATGTCACCAACTTAACAGCTGCAATTTCACTTCTAGTGAAGCTGCAAGAAAAAAAAACAACACATGGGTTGAAGAGGGCTTGTCCAGGGACCACCTAACTACCCCATTTCCCTGAACAGGATGATTTACCCTCAGATTGGTCCCTATGGCACACTGGACAATGGCTGCTCCAGGGCTGAGCTGCCAGATCAGCTCCCTGGCAGCCAAGCTCAAATCAAACATCCTCACATGCCCACATCAACTGGACAGAAAACCACCTCCTGTGGAACAGACATCAAACTCTGGAACACACAGGCCTCACCAGGATCTCAGCAGCTGTTTCTAAGGGATAAGCCCCCTTAAAGGCAGAGTTTAGGCCCCTCCTGATACTGCATCTCCACGACAGTTTTACACCAAGAGTACAAAATCAAGGAACAGGAGGTGAGAATTACAAGAGATTGTTTGCAGAGCCACCTACATCAAGAACATCAGCCACACCAAGTGGCACCGCTGGACGTGCAGCACTCAGTCCAGCTGAGCAAACCATGTTCCCACCTCTGCCCAGCCTCCCTGCACAAGTGCTTCCAACTGAGCTCAACAGGGCTCACTAAAGGCTTTGGACTTAAAATTCATCAGCAATGCTAAAGAGTCAGCTGGATACCTCCTTCCTGCCTCAAAGGGGTAATGGGTTAAGACAGCATCTGAAAAGCAGGCTGCTGAAGAATTTCCAGAACTGGTCTGTCGACCAGCACAGGAATGCAGCTCATCTCACAGCCTGGTGCTGTGCCCTACAGCAGTCTTCAGAAGAAGATTGACAAAGCATTTGGAGAATGCTGTGATGCTGCAGCAGGCAAGCAGTTTCAGAAGGTTACTGACTGTTAGCAGACTTCCAAAGGTCTTATCTTGGATATTTACCCCCAAACCCTAGCAGAATGGGAGCAGAAACCTGTTCCCAGCACAAGGCTGCGAGGTGGTGCTTGAAAGAGGATTAAATGGGCTGGCAGCATGCAGAGGAAGAGGAAGCCTTTCTCCTGCAGCTTTAGGTGTTGGTGTGCGGGTACCCATGACCACAAACAAAGGCAGTGCTGAACTCTGGAGATTTCCAACAGAAATGAGGGTTGTTTTCCATTATTTGCATCAGTCGCATTTTTGATCTTGCCCATCTCAAAGGTGAGGACAAAGAAAACCCAACAAACAGCTAAACCTTCCCAGCTCTTGCTTATTATATGAAAAAAACCACAACTTCACTAAAGATTTCCAGCAGAAAATCAGAAATTACTGAAAATGTTTTCATTGCTGTAATTTGTAAAATATTTATTAGAGGGACCTGAAGGATTGTCTGGCCAGTGAGCATCCAGAGTAGGAGAGGAGAGGAAAAAAATGTGAAAGGCAGCATCAGACATACTAGAAGAAGAGGGAGATCTTCAATGAATAGGCAAGGGCATGCCAAAAAGCTACGAATCAACATAAACCAAATATTCTGGGGCTGCTCTTACCTTCAGTGTGGTTTCCCACAGGAGATTGCTGATGGGGACTGACACTGCTCACTAGAGACTGAGCTTTGGAAGGAAAGAGCTGATGTATTCTCTGCAAGGCCAGAAACTTGATCAGCTGCTCATCCAGCATATTTATCTCAATCTCTGTTAATAAAAAAAAAAAACCAATTAGTGAGTTATTCATGGAAAGGGTGCAATCTGAGCTGCAGTGGATTTAACTGTCCCACTTTCAAACTTGCCATTTGCTCCAACAGCAGAGACTTGAAAAATGTTGCAGTATCAAGAACCTTAAACAGGGGTGATCTATTATTTTATATCATCTCCTGTGAACAGCATGGGAGGAGAGCACCAGTGGTAGCCAGAGAACTATAAATGAGGCAGAAAGTCAAAGTTCCGGGGAACACAGAGTGGTAAGTTGAAAATCTGCCATTTTGGTTCAGAATCAACAGGTCTGCAGAGGTGGACATGGCAGGCTGGGTACTTCTTGTGAAGCTCCGTTATCTAGTTAAAGTCTAACCCTACATTACAGAGGAAAGCAGTCACCACCTCTGAAGCTGATACACACTCATTCTCGAGTCACGCGCTTTCGTTGCAGGGTCAACGAAACAACAGAGGGCAATTCTGACAACATTATTAACAAGCTTTAGAACAGATCTGTTGCTGATAGCTTTGAGGTATTTATATTTGTAAAGCCCTACAGAGGCCTGCTTTCTGGCAGCAAGCAGACTGGCTAACCCCTTCTTCCAACAGCTTTCTCCATTTCAACAACAGTTAAAATGGCAAGCAGAAGAAGCAGGGCTCCACCAGCCTTTCCTGATAGTAGAGAGGTAGAGCATGGACTGGCAGGGAAGTCAGGGTTCACCCAAGAAAGCAGGATCACACTGGCAATGCCAGAAAGGCTGTTCTTCAGATGCAGATGTCTCTAACAACAGCCTTGCTACACTACTGGTGATTGTTGTTCAGCAAACTTCACCTCCTCCTGAAGTAGCTCTACTAAGGTTTGGTATTTCTTGCCAAGTGCAACAAAAGGAAAATAATAAAGAAAAAGAGGCAGCCTAGGAGAAGACCAATAGAAGCAGAAATAAATCACAAAATTAACTGATCCATTAGAGCATCACCACTCAGGTGACAGCTTGACTACAAGATCTATTGTTGCTGCACTTTCCGCCTGCCAGGAACAGCTTTGGATTGCAGTGAGCACCACAACATGGCAGGGTGCAGGTTTCTGCATGTGAATTCTACCTGGAAAGCAGCCCATGCAATAGCTTTGTGATCCTGCAATAGCTTTGTGATTGTTCCTCAGAAAAGCTTCAGGCAGAAACACTTCATTGGCTTTGCTGCCTTGGCAACGCTACAAGTAGGGAAGCATGTGACATATTTAAGGTAATGTATAGCCAGCCCCACCCTCACCTGACTGCAACCTTTCCTTATCTCTGGAACTTCTCAAGCAGAGACCAGTGCTGGAGGGGAGCAAACACACAGGGCTAGTAGAGACTGACAATGAAGGAAATACTCACCCCCGTCCACAAATGCTTTCAGGGAACTGGTGAGGTCCAACATAGCTGCAGAGTTTGAAGTGAGCGATGAGGGTAGAGTTAAAGCGCTTCCTATGGATAAGGTGCTGGGACTGACCTTACCATCTACAGGGAAAGATGGTGCAGAGAAGATATGTCACTGTGACGTCCATGAGACATGCACCCAGCCCTCTGGCTGCACTCTGTTTCCAAGCTGTTCAGAATGACTAATTTTGCTTACAGTCACGCTTTGAAAAAGGCCTGAATTAGAGTCCATGAGCTTCCTTCCCCTCACAGAAGGACCAGTGTCTGTCTCCTGCACAGAGCCAACTGCCAGCTTCTGCTGCTCACCTCCAGCTGTGGGGGGAATTCTGCACCTATATAATCCAGCTCCTACTCCCCAGCTGAAGAAGCAGCAATGACTGTAAGTGGTGTCACACTATAGGGACTGGAAAGAGGAGCAACAAGTCTGCAAGAGCTTCCTGACCCTGGTGACATTTGCCTGGTAGCTTGTCTAGGTCTGCACATGCATAAAAAGCACAATTGCCACATTTTTCATTTCTGCACAATTATCAAGTCTGGGGTGCAGTTCACTGTCTAGTAAAACTGTGACAGTCATAAGTAATTTTATTATTTACAAAATAAAATTCTACTGCTTTAGCAGCGACCATGCAGCTGGAAGAGGTGACAGCAAATGCCAGAAAACAGAAATCCCTTCATGCACTGCTGATACCAGATCTTCTCCAGTTAGTTTGCTTAGAACTACCATAAGCCTGAAACTTAGGGTAAAGTAAAAAATAAGTCCTTGAATGATTAGTATTTTTGTACTCAATAACAAAATTTGCACACTGTAATTTACAATATGTTATATATCTGCATTGTGTTAGACAGAAAATCTAAATATTTACACCTTTCTCAAGAGACACTGCTTTAAAATGATGCTTTAATCCACATTTTGTAGAACACAAGTTTTGTGCCAAAAGCAATTATTTAACATCTTAAGCAACTGCAAAATTATGTAGGGTTTGCAGTGCTCTTCAAACCACAAGCAAGTTGTTTTCTATAGTACAGTCTCATTTCCACTAATAAAACCTCTCCCAGCACTGCATTTCTCATCAGGGCACAGTCAAACCAGGAGCCTCAGAGTAACCAAGTTTGTTCATCCATAAGCAAGGAGGCCAAGCACTCTGGGGACTACTTTCAAATATGAGGTAATGCTCAGAAGTTACTCATTAAGTAATAAAAAAAAAAATAATAAAAAGACATTGCCTCTGTTGACTGCAATCACCAGATCTGAACCACTCAATGCCAGCCTGCCACTGAGCAGCTAGGAACTGCAAGAGAAGTGACAGACAGCTCTGTCAAACACTTCTCAGTGACTGCTTCAACCCAGCCTGCACAAAAGGTTTAATACTTTTAGTGTTGAGCTGGTGTGGAGGAAAGGAGAAGGTAAATGCTCCAAGTGAAAGCTTATCCTAGCTAAATACAAGTTACAGGCAGTTACTCTGACTTCAGTGTCTTTTAACATCTTAGACTTCATGGGTTTTTACTGAAGAATAGGTATTTAGACTTTATTAGCAAGGCTTCTGGGTGCAACTCAGGACAGAGATGGTTTATCTTGTCTGCAGCTCGCCTGTATGAACAGCCTGGCAGATACCAGACAGAGCACACTACAGCTGCCCTAGTCCTCACTTCTCCAACGTCAAGGCTGTGCAGCTGAAGACTTCTTAAATTCACAGCTACTGTTGCTTTCCAGAATCAAACTCATCTACAATCCTGCTTCTCAGGACAGAGCTCCCCTCTCAGATACAGGCAGCTAACAAAAAATATATCCTATGGCTCCCACGAAGGGCCCTAAGACAGATGAGACTTAAGAAATTTCTCCCAGCTCTCCACAGAAATCCCAGTTCCCAGGTAAATGAGGGCACACTGCTGAAGCCCTGAGGTTCAAAATAACATTTCACTTTCTCAGCCCGGGGGGCAAAGATCAGCTGTCGGGCACATACCTGAAGGTGGTGCTGGTGAACAGAATCTGTTTGTGGACCCAACAGCAGAGATGCCATCTCCTGCAGCCTGCGGAGGGGTAAGAGCCCTGGTGGCAGCCAGAGGAGAGCCCATAGATCTCAGGTCTGCTGTCAGCGGGGGTCCGATCTGTGTCTGCACATTCTTTCTTTGCAAAGTGCTGGTGGTCTCCAGGCTGGCACAGGAGCTTGATATGGATGAGGGCATACTCGTGACTGGCACAGAACCCCTTTGTGCACAAGAAACAGGCCCTGCTACGTTCTCTGTTTTGACAATGGTTCCAATGGTGTGATTCAGAAGTCCACAAGTTGCTGGGGGCGTGAGGGGCCGAGGCCACGTTTGCCGATGAGACAAAACAGGTATCGTGTTCCCAGATCCCATTAGCCTCTGGGAGTCAGTCAACTGTGCTGAAGATTCGGATGAAACACCATAGAAATGAGGACCATTTACTTTGATGTCAGAGGCTGTCGGCCCATTCGAAGTCCCACAAGAAGACACTTTCTTGGATTTATCTATACAAGAGCTGCAGTTGACATCTTCCTGTGACAAAGTCTGCTGGGATTGTGAGGAGCTCAAGGAATTCTGTGTGGTAATCCCTGAGGTGCAGGATGACATGGAATAGAGGGAAGGTGTGGGTGCCTTGTCAGCTGCCTGGTAAGGGTTGGCGAGTGAGCCGTCTGCCACAATAACAGGCTTAATATCAGCCTTCTCTGTTTGTTCAGAGTCCCAAAGCGAAGTCATCTGCTTAGCAGATAAATGTTTCAATATGCTGCATTGGAGTGCAACAACACTACAGAGCCACTGGGAGGAAGAAGAAAGTGCAGGTTAGCTCCAGGGGCAGACAGCGCTCCAAACCTCAACAGTTACTCCATCCTTCACCCAGCTGGAAGAAATTCAGCTGCCTCACTGTGCTGCTGACCGCTCTGACGCAGCCTGGAACTACACCATCTGCTCTGATGCTCATCTAGAATCAGGAGAAAACTTTGTCCAAAAGTACACAAGTGCAACCAAAATCAGGTTGATCTCCATGTTGGGGACAGTACACAGAGGAGCTAAGATTAAAGGAGGGAGAGAGAAGGCAGCAGGTGCACTTCCTCACTCCCAAACTTTTCCTTCACTTCACCTGTTCAGTGTTGCAACTCTTCAGCTAGTTACAAACACATCTTTCATTAATTCAGGCTTCTATCCAGACCAAATCCTACAACTCACTCTATAGCATGCTGAAAAGAAATGCTGATCTGACTCACACTATAGGGAGTCACCTGACAAAGCACCTTTTATTTTGCACAAGGTAGAGGAAAACCAGAAGTTTTATTTGAAGTTTTAGGCTCCTTGCTGAATGTGCACCTGTCACAGAGAAAAACCCAGAAGGACTTGCTATATGACTGACTGCAAGGCAACATGCCTTTGCATTGTGGAATCTGGCAAGAAGTTTCATACAAATTTAAAAAACTCATTTGACCTTGATTTAAAAGTCCAATTCTACCAGCAATAAAAAGCTGCCCAGTGATGACCCGTTATACAAATAAATGTGTCAGAGAGCAGCCTTACGTAATCAAAGGAAATAAAAATGACATCTAGACAAAAGCCCTCGACTCCATTTTTAAGGCCAGAAGACTATTTCACCACTTCCCTGAAGTGTCAAATTAGGAGTTTTGCATTTTAGCTGGAAAGCCAAAAGTTTTAATGGGCAAGGGTGTCAGAGACAAGACAAGCTATCACCTTCAGACATGATTTTGAGACTGGTTTCCTAGACAACAGTTCTGATCATGACTGAAATGGAAGAGGATCTTTGTACCAAAGCAACTACAGAGTCCAAGCATTTGACTTCATTTACCTCCTGTTGTTCTGTCTGGCTGGCTAAGTGCTCAGTGTTCAAAAGGTGCTTCTGCAAGGGTTCCTCAGGGATCCCGTTACAGATCAGCTCGCCATCTCTAATTGCTGCAGGCGTGAGTAACGGGGGTGGAAGCCGGTATTGGGACTTTATAGCATCAGGAACCTACATTGTAGAGAAAGAAAATCACACATGAGAACAATTACTCAAGAATGACTAGTTAAAGAAAGTGCCTAACCAACACTACGCTTCGTGTTTGCTGCTTCCTGACCCAAAGGCCTCCTGCAGACAATACATTAGAAGTTTCAAGGACTGAGGACTTTAAATTGATGCAGCTACGCTGAAATGAATAAGTTTTATTCCCTTAGGTCAGGCATGACTTCAGCACAATGTGGCAGCTACAGCATAAAAGAAGTCCTGCAAAATGGCCAAGTAAGAAGGGAAACCTGCACAGCATTTTTCAGGCATCTGGCAGCAAACAGCATTCAGGGTTTAACACAGAACATGCAACAGCCCTGATTACAACCATAGGGCCAACCTCAGGAGGTTTTGCTGTGTACTTTTCATGCTTGAGCTAGATTTCTAACAGCTGAGCCTTATAACTGGTAGAAAAAGAGCTTCTTTAATCCTAGACCTAGTGAAAAGTAACTGCTGACTCCCAGACCTCTCACCAACACATTCTTTCAGACCCCACCCTCTTCCTGCTGCCCCAAGAGGTTATCCCTACGGGGCCTGCTGGCTTCCCTTACAAACTGGAATACATACACGGGGATTTTCACCAACATCTACTTGTTGACACATACCTTCAAACCTTTTCTCTTTACTGACTGGAGAACTCTGCGATTCGGAGGGTATTTCTTATGGATTCGGTTTAAGAAATCCACTTTGACAACATGCTGAGATATGGTGTCCTGGAACCGGTCAAATACTCGGCACCGATTACTCAGGGTCAAGTTCTTCTGGTTCAGCTGGGTGATCAGATAATGCCACAGGAGTTAGGGAGCTGCAGGTCACTTTAATGTACCCTAAGACTTTCATAACGCCTTGTAGCACTGGCAGTACAGCACCAGTTCAGCTTTAGACTATTTGTTTCCTGCAGCACTAACCATTTCTGATAAAGGGCACATTGCTGTAGATGAACAGAAAACCATTTAGAGGCCAACTAAGCAGCACCAATGCTCTCAGAAGCAGTTTGTCTGGGCACATGCCCTTTGTTTCAGCCCCCTGTTTCCTGAGTATTTAGTCTCAAGTACACAGCTTTTCCACAAATGAAAACTCCCTCTTGGAATGAA
Source organism: Florisuga fusca (assembly GCA_038090715.1). Lineage (NCBI taxonomy): Eukaryota > Metazoa > Chordata > Aves > Apodiformes > Trochilidae > Florisuga > Florisuga fusca. The sequence goes on from JAAWXA010000036.1 coordinate 2,846,854, forward strand.
AAGTTTTTTTGGGTTAAGCATGCAAAGAATTACTTCCCCTATTTGTAGCACTGTGCTGCTTTGTATCACAGTTCTGGAAGCTCATCTAGATCTTAAGGAGTCCAGTCTGAAAACTAGACAAGCTGTCAGTGAGCCACAATCTGAGCTGTCAGCTTCAGTTACAGGAAGGAGTTCCCCCATCTTTATATTTTATTGCAGATAGCAGCATCATATTCCTTTGGAGAGTGCGTTGCTTGCAGCAGGAGCTTTACAAGCGTTACAGGGAGCAGTAAGGGCTCAGAAGCTGTTTTACATTTGTTGTACTTTGTCCTTTAATGGACCTGCCAGGTTCCACTCCAGCATCCGGTTACCATACTGCAATCATAGTCCTGCTTACCACCACGTGTTCTATGTGATTTGGGCACATCCATCTACCCAGAGGCATGGCAGTAAGCGGTGGCTCCAGACAATCCATGTGGAACAGGAGTGGGCAATAATCACACTGGATTAGAGGTGCCACTCTGCAACTCCTACAATGAGAGAGCCATATCTTATTTCCCAGGCAGAATATAGAGTTTAACTGAACAAGCAGGCAAGCTCAGCTAACTACTTTAGCTTATTTTTCCCCACCAGTTTCCCTACATTAAGTTACTTTGCATCTAAAATTAGGCTTCAGATTTGTAGTTTGATCTATATGGACCTTCCACAAGACCCACTCAAGGCAAAAGGATTTGCCCATGCACACAAGGGCTTCTCAGTGCAGACGAGGTCCTCTGGCAGGAGAAGAGGCCCTTGCTGGAAAGCTCTAAGCACCCGTCAGATTCATATTAGAAACTTTTCAAGCTGACCTTGTGCATTAGTTCTTAATTTTATTATTAACCTTCATAACCTTGTGATTTAGGTTATTACAATTTTGCTCAGATGCATCTGGTGTGAAGCTGGGACTTTTACTACAACAAGATGTTCTGAAAACAAGTCTAAGGCTCTAGAATGCCACTATATCCGATTCCCTAGGCTTTCAAGAGGTCTTTGCTCTATGAAAAAGTCATCAGCTCCTCTCCACAGAAGCCTACTTAAGTCACCAGTCCAATTCCAAAAACTCACTTTAACTGGGTTTCCAAAATAAAGCTTTTCATTTTCACTGACATTTTGAACTGGGATTTTCATCTGTGCATTTATTTATGCAGTTGTAAAAATCAGCAGTATTTTGTACTAGTTTTGAGATTTACTATTTCAGCACAATTTTCCTTATTTGCCTTGGGCTTATATCTCAGTAGATTTCTATTTCCTAAAGGTCATCTCCTCACATATTTCCTTCAGGAACCAGTAAACAACTCTGTTTTCTAAACCACCATCACTTCAAAATTTTTCTTAGTAGAAAAACAGTGAGGACAAGATAACTCACTCTCTTCAGGCTACATTTTTAAACCTTCTACAGACATACAAGGCTGCAGAAGCTACACCTGTGCTAAACATCTCTTATTTAGCGAAGATGATTATTCTCCAATTTGTTTAGAAGACTAAGTAGTGAAGGAGACTGGAAAAGGGGTCAGATCATCTACTCATTTCAGCAAGAACTTTGTTCCTGTGAAGGGTGCAGCTACACTGAACAGCATCCCTGGAAGAGTCAAGTACCTGTTGCATGTGAAGCAGACTTTCACGGGCAAGGGAACCAAACCGTTGTGGTCTAACTCGTGTTGTGCTTTCTTGACATTCTTTCCTGTGGTTTCTTCCTTCCTCCTCCTCTTACTAGTACCTGAAAGTAAATTTTAAAAGGCTTCAGGTTACCCACATGAAATCATCTCAGACAGAGGCAAATAAAAGGTAGAGAGAGCTGCTTAAGGAACCCCTATCAGCCACTGAATCGAGGCTTAACTGGCAGAGGCTGTTTTTAAAGGCAGACATTTTATACTTCTTCATCTCAGTGACAGCCTATACGTGAGACTATTGGTGTGTTACTAGATTGCTGTACCATAAATCAAAATCAAGTATTTTGGCAATGGGAATTTTTTTCTTCAGACTGATGATCTAGACTAAGGTGTCAAGAGCAAGCCTCCACCAGAAGTGCTGATGGAGGCATGGTATGTTGCAGCAGTGTCCCCACAGCTCACATCTGCAAGGCCACCTGCTGTTGGACAGCTGGAGGAGGACCAGGAGTACATCTGTACCCTCTGCTTTCAACAGTGAGCATCACTGGAGCCACAACTACCAAGGAGTCAAGAGGGAAAAGAGGCAAGATGGGAGGACGATGCAACTGTGGGCATCTTCACCAACACTAGAGAAGCCACTGCTCACCTGGAAGTGCTGTGGTGCAGGTCAGTTCATTCGGCAACTGGAACTGCGTTGGGTTCCTTTCCATGGCAGCAGCAATAAGAAGCTCAAAGGGTCGCTTCAGCTGGGGCTGCCCACAGTCCATTTCTGCAATGGCAGAGTCATCATCCACGTCAATTATGTCCTCATCGACATCATTCTGCTCTGAGTTGGGGGTCTCGGTGCTGGCATTGGATGTGGGAGTGCCAGGCCGGCTCGCTCTCCTTTCCAAGATCCTGGCATGCGCATTAGCCCTGATGCTGCTGCTAGACCTGTCCAACAGGTCTGCGTCACTGGTGGGGGAGGTGGTCCTTTTCCCAGATTTGTCCACCAATCCATTTACCTGCCCCAGCTCTTTCTTCTGTTCTCGCTTCTGCACGACATGAATAGGCAGGCTTATCATGGAGGCCACAAACAAAGCACATCAACCTTGACAAATAGGCAATCAAAGACAAACATCATCTGAAAAGGCTTGGGCCACTTACTACGACTTCCCCCGTGAATGAAGTCATTAAAGCCTTGACCTCACAAAAAACATTTGATTGCAGCGAATGTACAGATGACAAAACAGCTGATGGGGAGAAAATTAGCGTCTCTCGCCTTTCAGAACAGCCATATTTGAGTTCAGATCAGGACAATGTTTCATCAAATCTAGTCCAAAATACTCGACAAATCGGACAACTCTGTCTACTTTGCTTGCCAACACTGAGAAACTCCACATAGACCATGCACTGTCAATGCCATCCACTACCCCTGGAAGTGCATCCAAACCCATTACAGAATGAGAAGGTCAACTTGAGAATACAACATACAAACAACACTCTGCTATCCCTTGACAGCAGGAATCTCAGAACAAGGTGGACAGGGAGAACTGCAGCAGAGGAAAACAACGTATTGCAATCACCACGAGATCATTTTGCAGCAGAGGGGGCTGCTGCATGGCCTAGGACAGGCAACTGTGCACTGCTCCAGTGCCTGACACCACCACCCATATGGATGAACCAGCCTAACTCTACCACTAAAATGGTCTGCAAATGGAGCAAGGTGTTATCAGGAATTTTTTAACACAGAAAACTTGGGGATTTTTCTCTTACCATCTCTCCTCTCTTTATTGATTTCAATACTATTTTTTAAATTGGCAACCTTCGTTTTTACTGTTGGCAGATGGCAGAACATAACAAGGCAATCGTTTCAGGAACAAAAGGCTGAGTACAGAGTTTTCTTCCAATCTGTTTTGGGTGTCACTTCAAGGGAACAGTTGCTAGATAATTTGGTGCAGCTACTAAACCCTCTGCTATGCAGTCTTACATAGTCACAGCAATAAGATGTTTACATTGGGCAAGACAGCTTCCTGGAGAAAGAGCATCAAGGGAAAAAAAGAAAGAGACAAGCCACAATCTTGCCCAATCACCTCCTCCCCATCCTGTTCAGCAGCCCAGGAAATCATAACTCACTGTGATTTCACCCTCCGCTGATGTGCAACTGCTGCAAAGTCACACTTCTAAAAAACACACATTAACCAGAATCACAGTCCTGATGCCAAAGCTGCATTAACGCAACTCCTGTTTCTTCTCTAGACAGCTCAGCTCCTCGAGCATGGACGCCATTCCCATTCTCTTTGTGCCTCCACTCTCCCTCCTTCCCAGAAGGAAAACAGTTTACAAGGCACAGCTTGACAAGAGCATATCAGGCACTTCAGTTCTAGTTCCTCATAGTCAGGTTAAAAATACCAGGAGGCTCTCATCAGGATTCCTTAGTTTTCTTTAAGCTTCTTCCTAACAAAGCCCTTCGTAACTGTGAGCACAAAGAGCAACTCTAGTGATAAATATGTACACATCAAGGGGAGAGGAAGGTATAAAACACAGAGTTTACACATTTCAAATGGAGAGTTGGAAGGGCAGGGACCATATCTGTTAGAGAGGCTTTACCTTGCGGCGTACAGTGCAGCGGTGGCACATCCACTCCCCCGGAGGCAGCATTTCCTCGCTGAGCGGAGGGTTGCTACAAGAAAAACACAAAGTAATGCTTTATTGCTGGAAGGCTTCTTTGCACACACACACACACACACACACACACACACAGAGACCAAGCCAGGGCAGCTCTGCAGGTTCTGGTCCCAGGCACTTTGTCCTTTTCTGTATGATGATGCTCCCCAGTTCTGCTTCCCCGTACATTCACTTAACAAGACACCTCTCAGAAGGTGCTCTTTCACAACACTCAGCTCATCTCCATGATGCAGCACACTCCACGGGTTCAGAGGAGGGTCTTGGAATTGAACAGCAAAAAGAAACTGAAGATGCCCTTGTGTGTAATACATACACCTCCTGCCTAACACCAACACCTCCTTAAATAACTCCATTACTCCATGTAGGACTACAGAGATTCCTGTGCAGCAAGCACTTCCATCCCTTGAATTTGCAGTCTAACTGAGCAAGCTGACATGAAATCAACCCACTGCTCCCCACATACTCCATCCCCCAGCACTCTTACTTAATGGTGGAAACCACTTTCTATCTTAAGAAAACCCAAATATTGTGAAGTGTCACCATGTACAGCTTGCCTTGGCTATGAAGCACAAGATGCATCCTACTCATATGGATCTGCACTTACTATAAAAGCTGTATCACATCAAAATGACATTCACATCTTGATGCTAGAAATAAACCAAAGCAAATTAGATGAAGGAGTAAGGAGAACTATTTTGAGGAAGACTTTTCCTCAGCTAAAGGCAGAACAGCATATGTTAGATGATGCATTTTTCTTACAGATCCTACTACTAGCTCAAGTACTTTCCAACACCTCTTTTGTTATCATTAAGATTTGTTATTTCAGCAAACTGCTGACTTGCAGGAAAAGTGTACATGCTGTCAAGATAAACAGCACACACAAACATGGCTTCAAGACAGAGTTGTGAAAGTTCTGTCTGCTAATATTAGAGAGCTGCAGAGCAAGCCTGCTCTCTCGTGCAGAACACTTAATGATGCACCATCACAGGACCCTGAAGCTCCATTTCCCACTAACTGGGAAACAGGTTAAAGGATCCAGCTGGGACTGGCTGGGTCACAAAGTGACCAAGGAGCTTATAAGACTGTCCCAAGAAGCCACACAAGCATGGGCAGCCAGGCTGCCTTTCACTTTAGGAGTCTCTATACTGTCTGCTGCACATATAGACAAATATCAACCCAAATCCAAGTTAAGCTTTAAGGAGTCTCCAGCACTGTCAGACCAGAAGGAATAGAATGTACACTTGCTGGCCACTAAGAGCTGTGCTTTGCAAAGGGAGAGGCTGTCTTCCTCGAGATTCTTGCTTCTAAGCACAGGGAAATGGCACAGGATCCAGCCCAGGCTCCGAAGCTTGAGCTGTAAAAACAAACATGCTTCCTTTGTTTGAACAGAGTCCCGGCGAGCCTTGCCCTGAGCGCGCCAGCGTGCCGGCAGAAAAGCCTCTGCAGGTACCTCTGCAGCCATCAGGGTCACGCTCGATCTTGCAACACTGGGCCTGGAAAACTGAAGGAAGAACACAGCAAGAAACCAAACTGGCAATAAGCTCAGCATTTCTGGTGTCAGGCTCCCGGGAATTCAGTAGAGCCAACACATCTGGCAGCCATTTTGAGGAGGAGTGCAGGGTTTCAGAGGCCTCCGTGTTCCAGGCGCTCCAGAAGTGCAGTGCTCTGCATACATGCACAAACATACCTGCAGCTTATGTTTCTCATTTCCTGGAGGACTCTTGGACGAACAAGAGATCAGGCTCTAGACGAAAGGACCAGAGCCTCAACTAGTGGCTGCTTTACATGATGTCTCAAATGTTTCAGCAGTAACTTCTCCCTGCCCCAAACTAACCTCTTGCTAATAGAAGCATGGAAGTGGGGTGGAAAGGGGAGAGGAACAGATGAGCCCCGTGTGCTCGCTGCAGTGTAAATCCTGAGGTGGATCCTGCAACAGATCATGTTTTCCTTCTGGTAGCAACTGAACTCTTAGATCTGCAGCTACAATGAGTACAGATTCATCTGGCCCATTCCCTCCTCCCTTCCCAGCACCCCAGGGGAAAAAAAAAAAACCAAAACAAAAACCCACAGACTTTGATTTGTTCGTAGCGAATTTCATCCCTCTGAAGCTACCGGCGAACGTGCCTGAACTGCTGGGAACACGTCTGCCCCATTCCAACACACGTGTGCCAGGGACCCACACGCTGCCAGGCGCCTCCGGTTATTTGTTTTAACTGTTACCTCGACCTTCTGCATTTTGCAGTGAAACAATTAATATCAGGGTGAATCTCGAGAGCTGCCTAGAAGAGTCAGAACAGGTTTCTTCTCAAGTGTGTGCACCATCAGCCCATTTGTTATGTTTGAACTATCTGCTCAACAAGCACGGTGCTCTTAAAGGACAGCTTAGAGAAGCATTTTAATGAATGCTGCTACCCACAGGCCTGTGGAAGGAGGGGGAAAGATTAGTTTCAGTCCAGCAGCAAGGTTTCAGCTCTCAGACTAGCCTCCTGAGTTGTGGTTTTTTTTTTTTTTTTTTTTTTACTCACTGTCAGGGCATAACTGCTCTAGCAAGTGTATTAAAAGACTGATTCTGCTTCTCCTGGTTAATGAACTGTTCATCAAGGCAGCTCGCTGCACTAACAAAGACAGATGAATGCTGTTCCTGCACTGCTGGCCTCTCTGCAAGCAGGGAGCATTTCCTGGGTCTTAGCATAAAGCCAGGGAAGCACTAAAGAATGCTGTTTTAATTGACTAGTTATGACCACATTCTTCAACCTTTTCCTGTAAGCATAAGAGAAACTGATTTTTAAATCTGAACGAGATAATTAATCTTCACAAGCAAGGTAAGAACGAGCACTTTGGCAGGAGCACCCCAGCTGCTTTCTCCCTATCTTTCACAGGTTCATTAGCATGCAGATCTTCAGCCCTGTGTATTTACTGCCAACAGGACCTGGAATTGTAGAGCACCAACTTTATCTTCAGTTACAACACATCTCCTTTCAACTACACACCAATCAGTTGTATCGTTCTGTACAATTTCATTGAGCCTTCCTTTCAGAAAGTTTCCCGTTCTGTCATCACAGGCAGGAGTGGTGGGCAGTGCTATTTTACCTGTTAGGTTTGCAGTGACCCACATCAGGTCTGCTCAGCTGTATATGCATGTTTTTGAATTTAAGACTTAATTAATTAAAGAAAAAACTTAAGACAAAGAGTCTGGCTTTCAAGGTTAATATCTATACAAACACCTGGAAGACCAACTGGTACTCTTAAAAAATAAAGGAGGTGTTTATCACCACCTATTCAAAAGACACTACACTGATATGAAGCCACTTGACTTAATACCAGTCACATGGCTTTTTCTATAAAATTTAAGTAGCATCTCCTGAAATTCATACCACATTTATTTGTGCTGTCAAGACTTGCTCTTGTAAACTTAGACCAGCTCACATGGTCAGAACAATATGCAAAGCCTCCCTTATATAAAATTTAGATGGCTATGATGAAATCAAAAATCTTCAAGAGTCATCTGTATATCACGAGTTTTTATCAGGCAAACAATAGCATGAAGCCACTTAGCTTTTCAATTTCACACTCTGAAGCTCTCATACATCAGATGCCTGTTGTTAGCCTAAATCCTGTAATTACTCTTCACTTTGCTGACCTCAATAAATAAGTCAACAACTGCTCAAAGGAATGGCACCTTCTTCAATACAAACTGGGCCACAGCTCTCAAAGGAACCAGTTACAAGCAACCTGGCATGTATTTACACACGGCATTCCTGGTGGCCATCTTGTGTCAAAGGCACTTTGATGCTGCTGAAAGCACACCCTGGACTCACCAGGCTACAGCCAGCTATGAGGCTGGGGTATTGGTGTCTGGAAAAGAAACTGGTGTCTGGCCAAGCTTTCCTGGATGACTTGTCTTTGATATCAGATGTGTTCAGCAATTTGACTTAGTTGTTGTGGTTTTTTTTTGTTTGTTTTTTTTTTTTTTTTTTTTTTTTTTGTGAAGAGGAAATAGTAACCCTGCAAAAAAAATGCAGGCAAAAATATTTTTCCTTCTCAGAAATCTTCTAGTTAACTTGCCAGGACTCAATGACAGGCTTACAATGAAGGATGCTGGTTATGTTTGCCAGTTAGATAAAGGAAGAAGGCTTTTGGCTCTTCTATGCCTTTTATCCTAATGATGGATAGAGCTACAGCTGTTCTACCAGCTTCATAAAGAACAAGGCTCCCTGGCTTCCTTCAGCAGGGCCTCAGTGGCAGCCGCAACTAAAACAAACCAGGAAACCAACCTCCCTGTCCTTGCACGACAAGAGCCCCATTGAGAAACAGAGAAAGTTGCATCATTTACAAATTCCGTTCTTTGGAACAGTTTTACTGCACCCAAATTACACACTTCTGTTCACAGCTGCTCCAAAACACTGCAGGAGGAGACACCTGGAACCCAGCGCTGCAAGCCTCTACCTTATACATAATAAAAAAAAGCCACAAAACAAGCCAACAGCTGCCACCTGCTTCAAGGTCCTCCCCAGTGCAACTCCAGGATCAAAGTTTACTCTTCTCTGAAGACTCCGTTCAGGCTTCATTTCCTGAAGGATGGTTATGAGAAATACTCTCCACTATTCCAGCAGCATCAGGATTATTTCTCATCACAAACTGCTCCAAGTTCTGCTCATGAACACGGATGGACAGGTCATGACACTCAGGAGAACCAGAAGCTATCTTCCTCATGAAGCTGAAGGTTTCTCAAACACCACTGCCAACACCACCAAACTTCAGACAAAGCAGGCATAATGTTTGCTTTTCAGAGACCTGGTCACATTAATACTAATAAAGTTTCAAGAACTTTCTGGTCTTGATTAGGTTCCCATATTCTGTAAGTTACACTGACTCAAAGCTAGTAGTGCAGAGCACCTGAAGTAGAGAGCACCAGTCACTCTACTTTTATCTGTGCTGGAATTCCTTCTCCTCGAGGAAAGTAGTGAAAAGAAAGTTTGATAGCAGCCAGCATAACTTTATTTAGATTGAAATGGAAGTCTTGGGCATGCATAAAAAAGTTCCAAATTATTAACATCCAGCAAGAAGACCTGTGCATTACTGGCCATGACAGTATAGGATTATTTTGGCTGCCACCATGCAAGGAAGAGAACAGAAATGACCATTTGACTATTTCACAGGTCACCAATTATCCCATGATCTGGAACACTGCATCTGCTTAGCATGCATCTTTCCAACAGCATGGACAGAGCTGGAAGTAAGGGTTCAACAACAGACAGAGAACATAAGCAGGATTAGAACACCATTATATGGTCAGATAGCAAGAAACAAGATGCATGCAAAGAAAGATAAAGGTATTCTTTATGTGGCAGTGAAAAAGCAGAAGGCTCAAACTATTAGAGTTTAAGAAGCAGTATCACCACCTGTGCTATATTCACTGTATGCATTTTTCTATCCTCCAAACCAGCCAGTGCTCACCACTGCATGGGCAGAGCACAAGCTGACCAGCAGCTCAAGTCTCTGGCAGCTGTACCACCATGCAGCTAAGCACCAGGTACTGTTTCACAAGCCAAAGCACTAGTGTACTGTGAACTTGAGTACTTTGTGAATTCTGAAGCCAGGGAAGTTATTTCCTCAAACCACTCCTGCTAGTCTCACACTAGGAAGAGATCACCAAGTGTCACCTCATGGAAGCAGGTATTGGCTTACCTGGTTTCCCTTCCCACTTGTCACCAGGACTCCAGCATCCTCCCTGCACACTTCAGAGACACATGGGGAATCAGAAAAGTTCCCTCCAATGTGATGAAATTAAACATTTGTCCCAAACCTGGCAAGCAGGAGAGTCCAATAAACTGGATAAACTGTGTGTAAACATGGATCACCTGATGTAATCAGTTACTTCTATTTATAGAAAGAACCTGGCCCACAGGGACCATTCCTTGGACACCCATTAGTCATTACTCTCGTCAACAGCTGACAAAAAATTAAAGTATTGTTTTCTAAGACATTAAATTTCCACATATATATTAAAAAACAAGTATACCTCAATACCAATAAATATGCATCTAAAAGTGTGTAACACCACCTGTATGACATTGAGGGGGTTTTATTTCTTTTTAATTAGTTTGGTTATTATGAACTCTGATATTTAGGATGTATCTGCCAGGGAACCATCCAGCTTTGTATTTGTAAGAAGAAATCACAGAAGGCAATAGGAACTCTTGTTGACTTTGAAAAATTTAGGTCAGACCCAGAAATTCAGGCATTGTGCACATCCTGACTCCCAGTTCTTTCCCATGCATCACTCATGCCTGTACTGCAGAGAATAGCAACAATAGCCTGAATTCAATGTCCAGATTTGTTATTAAGTGTTCAGATCTCTATAGAACTGTCTTCTTAACAGATTAGAAGTCATCTTCTCAAAGCTGGATGACACATAGGGATCAGGGAAAAGAAAGAGGGCTGAGGAACAGCACAGCTCTAGTGAGAATCACTTCATCCAATTTTGTCTTTAAAGAACAATAAATGAAGAGATGTCTCTGGTGGGAAAAAAAATAATCAAAATACAGGTCTGAGAGGTTTCTGAGAAGCACACACATTCAGCCCTAGCCATACTGAATGTGTTCAAAGGAGATAGGGGGTGAAAGGACAGAAGCAATAAGGTGGAAAAAAGGAAAGCAGCACATCAGAAGTGGATGAAGGACAGACCCATAAAAGCCAAAGCATGAATTTGTCTTCACACAGGCACAAGTAAAGGATAATTCTGACGTCTGCATGTGGACTAGGCTTTCCCAAGAACACTGGGGAGGAGAGGGAAAAGAGCAGCAATAAAAATAACCACCAGACAAAAAAATCCCACAACCTTAAAGCAGGGTATACATTATTTTTTGCCTTTTCTGAATCACCTTCATGTCCTGCTCCTGTTCCTATTCTCAACATAGCTTGCTGGGAAGTTCACATGATGCCTTGCCCAATGTCAGAGGCTGTACAGGCAGTTGTTTCACACCAATCACTGTCGCCAGAAATTCAGCATGGGGTTTTCAGCCTGCTAAATTGCATCCTCAGCCCACTGCTTTCTGCAGGGTTCAAAGTTGGTAATCTCCACCTCTACCCAGTTTACTTCAAGTGACTCAAGCAGAGCAGGCATCAGCAGAAATAGGTTAGAGTTGGGTTCTAGATTTCCCCCAGCTGGCTGAGATGCTCTTTGCCTTTTGTACTCAAAATCTGATGCACCAACTGGAAGAACAATTTATAGTATTTTTTACTATAAGGATCACTTACTCCATAGCCTAAAAAAAAGGCATGTGATTGAATTACTACTGGTATCTGTCAACCCTCTTTTTAAAAAGCAGGTACAACACTATTTTTACTCAGCTTACAGTTACTGGACACTGCAGCATTCCTTCAAGGAAGCTGGGCAGGTGTCTAGCAAGCAGTGGAGTTGGAGGCAGAGTAAATCAGCTACTCTAGGAAGAAGCAGCAGCCAGCTCTGACAATATAACTGTGTCACAAAATCACAAGTTTAGCCAGGAACCTGACGTGGCAAAATGCTTTTTTGCTTACATTCACTTCTTTCAAATCCAGTACTTTATACCCCTATAAATACAAAGCTGTATTATACTCTGAGATACATTAACATCTTCAAGAGTCCAAGTTTACTTCCTGAGTGGTTAAAAAAAAAAAAAGGTACATCATTCTCCCATGTGATTTATATTGCAACAGGCAGCATTCCCTAAATATTCAGAGCAGCACTCCCTAAATATTCAGACTGAAACACTTGCTTTCAGAAAGATACACCTCTTTCCTATTCTGGAAGTAACTGCTCTCTTTCTTCACTGCAGATTCCTGCTCTTTGCTACAGACTCCGGGATTTATAAAGGTTTCAGAGGAAAAACTCAAGAACATGACATGTACTGGTGAGTCAGTCTAGTAACAAAAACAACTGAACATCCACTTGTGTGGGTCAATAAACAAAGGAATTTATGGTAGTGCCTTACTACATAGAAAAACAGTTTCAGTAACAATGTTACAACTGAAATCTCACATTGACTCACTCTGTCCTACACAGGGAGACAGCCAGGAGCCCTTCACACCACCACAACAGCACTCAGAACCCAAGTCACTGAGGTCAGTTTCAGGGGGAAAAAAATGCCCATTTGGTTGCGACTCCTTCTCTAAATACAAAGTTCTGTAGCTGAAGACAGCCTTGGGGCTCTCCCCATCTGAGCTGTCCTTCACACCCACTGCAAGAGATGTACAGCAGGATGTCAGGGAAGCTAATCATGGCAGCTTCACCGAGAAACAGAGGGGAAAATTATGAGAGCCTTGCAGAATTTTGTGGAATAAACACAGTACTCCTCCCATTCCCAACTATAAGATCCACAGGCAGCTGTACAATCTTAACAGCACTGAGCTTGTATGTGATAAAAAGACATAAGGCAAGCTAATGAAGGTGAATATATTTACAAGATAGTGCAAAGATCTCCATAACAAACAGTCATTAGCAGATTAGTATTATGAATCTAATCCAATTAAGAATTTCCTCTGCAAATGCCCAGAGGAGCTGAAATTCCTCTGGGAAGACCTTTCCACGTTTAGAAAAGGCTCCCATGAGTCATGCCTGCAGGTCTGACAAACCAGGAAAGACCAGATCCACAGCAGCACCAACAAAGCCCTGAACTCCACCTTGAAGTGAGCCGCTACATCCTACTGAGCTGCTTCAGGAGCTAACTTCAAAATGGACCTCAAAGCCCTGAAACTTCACAGTTCCACAAGTCCCAGTAAGCGTAAAACTGGCAGTTTCCCAAGAAAAGGGACAAAACAACAGAGAACTTCCTCTCTGAGCAGTCAGGTACCCTCTTTAAACAGCTTCAGATCCTTGTCAGGCTGTCTGACGTGATGCCAGTCCTCACAGCAGCCATGTCTGGAGACAAAGACCAGGTTAAGCAGCTACATGATGACTTTGACAGACTCATGGTGCCTTGCTCCAACCACTTCTCGCTGATATTGAGAATGGCAGCAGCAGTCCATGGCTCAATTGGTATGCCCAACCCTGCAAAACATGCTCACACCCAAGCAACACACAGACAGGAGAGAATCGTGGGTTGCAAGCCCCCAGATGAGATCAGTCCACCAGATCTTTACTGGGACCAGTTTTCTGGTGCCCTCAGTTTAAGTCTGTTGGTTGACCTTATCTGCCTTTGCATCGAGAGATTTAGGACAAAATAAGGTGAGTGAAAGATCTCATTGGTACAATTCTGCCGAGCAGAACTGCCAAGACTGATCATATTACCACATCTGCAGACACATGCACAGTGACCTCAGGGCCTAGAAACCAAGCCAGGGCAATTCCTTCCTTCTGCTTTAGGATCACAACTATGTTGGCCCTGATGATACCAAAGTATCAGAGCCAAAGATACATACAACGAAAAGTTGCTGCAAAAAAGAGAATTGTTTTAACAAAGTGTCAGTTAAGACAGACTGATTTAAATTAAAGTTGGAAGAGAACAGCTGACTCCCTGATCTTCAAACTGTAATTACAGGAACCTTGATGTAGGTTTCTGCCAGTCATTTAATATAGAGAAAACCAAAACAGTCTCAGAATAAAGCCTTGTAGTTAAACTACAAGCTTTTTTTAAGCTGTGAGTCACACCAACAGCCAAAATTCAATGTACTGAAACCTGCTCCTCTGTAGTTAGGCCTGAAGTTCATCTTTCCGGCACCTTTTTGGACATCCTGCTACTCCTTGCAAGGGCAGATGCTTCAGATCATTCAAAGTTTCACCTAAACCCCTCGAGGCAGCCACAGATGCCCCTTAAGGGAAGGATTAGCTAAAACAATAGGCTAATGTTTCCCTCCCCTCATACATAATGCATATTTATGTAAAAACCCACAAAGCTGGACCACGTGCCAGGACAGGGCAGGACATTTGAGACCTGACTAAGGTGTGGAAAAAGTTATTGATGTACTACCAGTCAAACTTTTTTTTTTTTCATTCTTTGTGCAAAGCATTTCACCACTGTGACTCGTAGAAAGCATGCAAAACTCAGGCTAGTTTATCTTCCTCTACTTCTTTTTTACTCCAGTTCTTTGACAACAACACTTTGGCAAAAGCTGAAAAATCAGAGAGGAAATGGAGCCAAAGGCTCCAAATACAAACACAAGGAGACAAGTGGTGCAAGAAGTTTGATGGAGCTGCCTGGCCCCGGAATGGATGCTGTGTACCTCTCTGAGGGGTGATCCAGCAGCTCAAGGAAGGGTTTTTGCTGGGCAGTGCCACAATTGTGGTTGGGTTACTGTAACAGGCAGCTGTAGGCAACTCGGGTCACTTTGCCATGCTAGCAGGGTCTCAGAGCCAGCAGCATGAGATTTGTAAGGGGGACTTGAACAGCAGCATTCAGCAATTTTGGGCTCCTCCAACAGAAACCTGGGCAGTGAGACTTTGAGGAAAAAAAAAACAAAAGGAAAAAAAGAAACCAGCAAACCAAACACAAAACTGCTCTGTTAGTTCTCCCTCCTGTTGTCATTCCCCTCCCCCAGCTTGTTAACTAAACTTTTCCTCTCCCAGGGATCTTCCTAATAATCCTTTAGTGAAACTGTAATGGATTTGCAACAAACCAACTTCAACCTCAATCAAGTTTACCACAAGCTCAAGAAAACACAGGGAATTCTATCAATCACAAAGCCAGGAGGAGGATATAAATGGGGTTGAATAGAAACAGAACAGGAAAATTAGTTTTCAATCATGTAAAGAGGCGTAAACCATTCCCCGTGGGCTGGGTTAAGGCAGAACATCAGAATGAAAATGCACACTGCACCCTTACCCAAACCAGCAGATTATGGGCAGACAGCACAACCAAAAGCAGACTTAAAGAGCTAAAGCCCCCTACCCTCTATTTTCATGAATTGTTAAAGACAGAAGAAAAACAAAACACCTCTCTGCAAAATCAAACCTGTATGTGATATTAATCCAAGACAAACAGCCACCTGACTGTGATCTTAATCCAAGTATGTTGAAACTAAGTATCTGGAAGGGATTTTACACTTTCCTGTAACCCACCCAGGGAGGCAGTGTCTCTCCAGCCAGGCCGGCCATCCTCCTGCTCCAGGGACACTCATGCTACCTGCAGGAGTTTTATGCTGAAGCAGCAATTCAGAAACAGCTGTGAGAAAAGCTGACACCCGGGCTGATGAACTGGGAAGCCACTTCCACCCACATTAACTCAGGAGAGCAGTTGTTCCCACAGTGTATCAACAAAACTTGTTATTTACCATCAGAGATATGTAATATTATCAGACCTGGAAAAGTTCTGAGGGTTTTTGGCCAGGTGCCTTCTGTTTTCTGCAGAAGACAACAGGTTTAGGTACTAAACAGCTGCTGAAGTTTGAGAACCTTGCACTCAGCTAACAAAATCAACTTATTCTTAAACAGCACAACAGAGAAGAGCTTCCTCTACACAGGAAACACAACTAGTTTACAGGCCACTGCTCTGGGTTAACTCCTGGGTTTGTCTCCAGCCTGATGCATAACTTGGGATGATCACACCCTTGTCACTCATTTTCTTTTATAATGTGGCCTCTCCTATACAGCTTTAATTAACTGATGACAATTCATAGGCCTATTAAAAGCTGCTCTTCTCTTTATTTCTTTTTTTTCCCCCTGCTATTTTGATAATAAGTGCAACCTGGTACTAAACTTTCCAATAAATATTTAGAGAACAGGTAAGCTTTCAACACAGTGTGCCCCACCAGTACCTTTAAACTGCTGTTCAAATGACTTAAAACAAGCATTGCACTGCAGCTGCTAGTCTTGAAATAAAAAGAGGCAGAAAGGAAGTTGCAAATGCTGCCTTTATGCCAAAGTTTATATCCAGAACAGAAGTTTACTTTCAGCAAGGTGTGGGAGGTAAAGGGAAGAAAACACAAAAACAAAACCCAAGCATCCTCTTGGAACAACCTGGTTCACTTGAAGGCCTTAGCTGAGTGACACAGAGAGGCTGGCTCACAGTACTGCTCCAGACCTTGCCTCCCTCAGCAGGGTCTGGGCTTCTGGATACCCCAGGAAAGGCAACAAATACAGTGAGGAAACAAAACCACGATTGCCCCTTCCATTTCTGCTCTGAAGGACAACTAGTTAGCCAAAGTTTTTTTCTTAATAGCTATAATGCCACTAACTCAGTAGAGCCAAAGCTTTACCAATACCTGATTTACATGACTGCTGGCCACTCACTACAAGAAACTTGCCAAACTGAGCCATAAAATTCATCCAGATTTAGCTATGCACAAAGCAGACTCATTTACGGTTCAGTTAAACTAACATTCAGTCAACGAGGACACTCTACAACTCCTTCCATCTCAAAATGTGAAGCCTTAACCATCCCTTCAGCCTCACTAGAAAGCAGCTCAGGATGTGATCAGCAGCACCTGAAAGCAAACACTGAGTTTTAAGTAACTATGCCTGAGAGGAGAAAAAAACCTCTTAAATTAAAGCTCACCAAGGAAGTCGGATAAAATGAAACAATAATTAGAGCCTAGTAAATATTAGAGGATCTGCACTACCACTAGTAGCACTTCCTCAGGGTAGGAGGGATGATGTCATGGCTGCACGCTACAGCATTGTCGGGCTCGTCTGGCTACACGCTGCTAACGGGACACTCCCTACAGAACTGTGACCACACAGTCAGTCCTCCCGGTATCAGCAATCACTTTAACAAGTGCTCAGAGGCCTGCAATTAACATACAAACACGGTATAACCACCAGGCAAAAGAAGAAAGAAAAAAAAATAGAAATAATAATGTTGGGGGGGGTGGCGGTGGAAAAAACAGCAAAGAGGAGACAGCTGTAACAGGGTGGCAAACAAAGCTCCAAAGCATGAAAGAGAGAAAGGAATGCGGTTAAAAAAATCTCCCCTAAGGAAGAATACTCTGTACGCCCAAGCTCCAGCTGTTTGACTTGCTCTGCTCCCTCCTCCACTCCATTATCCACTCTGCCTCTGCTAATTTAACACAAACCACCCGCCTGTGTCAACTGCTGAAGGGGAGATTGGGCCTGGGATGAGCCTGGGCACCCAGTACAGCAAGGAAAAAAAACTTTGGGGAGGAAAGTTGAGGTTCCTCCAGGGGGTGGGTGGCTTTGTGCTGAGAGCTTAGAAAGACGGGAGGGAAGGCAGCAAAGGAGAGTCCTTCCCTGCTGCAGCCTCTTCCTGACTAGAGCTTTGCCACCACCTCCACACGCACCTCTCGACTCCCACAGGGCACCCAAGATTTGCATGCAGAAAGAGCTGCCTTCATCAACAAAGCCACGCAACTCCCAGCAAGAGCACCCCGCTGCCCCCCAGTTCACAGCAGCCACTTCCCACCGAGCAGACAAGCAGGTCTGCAGAGTCAGGGGGGAAAAAAAAAAAAAAGGAGGGAAAAGAATAAACCCAGCCAATTTTCAAGTCTGGAGGCCTGGATTTCCATGGGGAAGGTATTTTTCGCGGTTGAGATACTGAGGGGGAGCTCTGCGAGGGTTTGGAAGTCATATATGCAGCCAAAATGGCGCTGAGAATAAAAATATAATTTAAAGGAAGGTCGCCATATTGTAAACAGTGAGGGAGCGAGACACAGAGACAGCAACCTCCATTATTCCCAGCAGCTGCAGCAGCACGGAAGCACTGGGAACGTCAGGCCTGGAGCAGAGACGCCACCGCCGCTTCCCCAGCTCCATCCAGGACCCTCCTCAGGGCCCCCCCAAAACAAGGGGCCCTTAGAGAGGGGTGAGGAGGGAAAGTTACCCACTCAGAGGGAAGGTGGGAGGCTGGGTAAGGGCAGCAGGGAAGCAGGCAGGCCGCGCAGGCAAGCAAGCAGCGGCCTCGCTCCTCCTCTCAGCACAAAAAGAAAGCAGGATGGTGGAACCCCAACCCCGGGGAAAACTTCGAGGGGGCTCTTCCCCTCAACTGCTGTGGATTAGTCTCGGGGGGATGTGGAGACGGGTGGGGTTGGCACCTCCTTTTTGTCCCCGCCAGCTACACCCGCTGCTCCCCTGAGCATGGCCGGGAGCTAACGGGAGCTGCTGGAGGGAAGCAAAGGCGCTGCCCGGATCCGGAGGGAGATCTCGCCGAGCCTTACCAGCACTGGAGGTGGAAAGCGGCGGGGCAGTGATCGCAGCAGAGCAGATCCCCTCCTTCCTTGCAGCTATCGCAGCTATCATGGTTAGTGGCCCTGCCACTTCGCCTCGGCTCCTTCTCGAGCCTCCTGCTCTTCTTCTCCCCATCTTCGCTCTTGGGGGGAGCCAGGAGGGCCTGGATTTGCTGCACACGGGAGGGACAGACAGAGAAAGGCTCTGAGGGGCTGGGAAGGACCCTGACCCCCAGCGCCCGTCTCTCGGCTGCCCGGCGGGGGAAAGCGGCCTCAGCACGGAGGGGACGAGGACGCAGGGCCTCCGCCTAGCCCGCCCCGCCCGCCGGTCCCGTGTCCGGGAGGGCCTCTCCCGGGGATTGGGCCAGCCGCCTCCGTCCCTCCGCACTTCCTTCTATGGCCACCGGGCTCCGGGGGGGGTGAAGGGTGTCCCTCGCCATTTTGCAGCCCCGCGGCCTCCCCGGTCGGGCCTTCCTCCCCTCCCGCGGCCTGGGCCTCACCTCCATCAGCCCCCCGGAGGTGTCCAAGTCGTAGACGATCGTCTTGGTCTCCATCTTCTCCCACATTCATCCAGCCCGGGAGCGGCCCCCCCGGCGAGAGGGAGCGAAGCGGATGGCGGGGTCAGGGGGGGG
>JAAWXA010000036.1:2865882-2876108 GCA_038090715.1 Florisuga fusca
CAGACCCCAGGGGGGTGCGGGTGGGCCGGGGGTAACAGAGGGGTGACCAGCGCCCGGGGGGCTCCCAACAAGCACTGAGTCTCCTGGGGAGAGGTGTGCCCGGCCCGTGCGGGGGGCCCGAGGAGGCCCGGGAGGGGTGGCTGCAGCGCCCAGCTCCACACTGCCCACGCCTAGATGGACACCTCATACTCCCTCGTGTCCTGCAAAGAAAACAGACTGCGAGGGGTTGGACACTTGGTGGTGCCGTGGGGCGCCCAGGACCAGGACAGGGCAGCTCCCACCCTGTAAGGACCTGGGGGACGTCCCAGAACACAGGCGACCCTGGGGATGGATGGATGGATGGATGGATGGATGGATGGATGGATGGATGGATGGATGTCCTATTGCATATGTTGTTCCTAAGTGGATGTCCATCCCATGATTAATCCCTGGACACCTGTCCCATCCCATATGCGGCCCTTGGATATATATTCATCCCGAGCATGGGCGCTCTGGATAGATAATTTCATCCCATGTGTGGTCTCTGGATGCATGTCCTATCCCACACATTGTCCTTGGAGTGCATGGGCCCATCCCGCATCAGTCCCACCCCGCACACAGCCCCTGGCACACGTGTGCCATGCAGGGTGCCTGGGGTGCCCAGCCAATGGGGGGGACCTGGGGACCAGTACTTACTCCTGTCTCATAAGTGGGGTTGTCAAAAGCTGACTCCACGGTGATGTGGTCATAGGGGTGGGAGCCAGCAAGGGGCAGCTGCAGGGCCGGCTTCCCCTGGAGCCTGTGGGGACAGGGCAGCTGAAGCAGCTGCAGGGCTAGGAGGTCTCCCTGGGGGGCACAGGGCCATGAGAACCACCCTGCCACTCACTTGGAGAAGTAGAGATAAACACCACCGATGAGCAGGGCCACCACCAGCACGGGCAGGAAGATGGCAATGGCGACGTTGGTGCCCTCCAGCGCTGGCCCCGAGGGCACAGCCTTGGCCACTGCTGTTGGGGAGAGTAGGGGCTCACCCAGGGGGCACCCCACACCGGCTGCACCCCAAGGGGGCCCCTCAAACCCTCACCCTTACCATCCAGGTTGCGGTTGCTGTAAAACTCATCATAGGAGGCTGGAGAGGGGAAAAGGAAGAAAGAAGCCGGCATCAGTGGTGTGCCGGAGGGGTGGCAGAGCAGTTCTCAAAGGGTGCTGGAGGGGTGACAGGGTGATGGAGGGATGCTGGGGTCCCAGTCACCTGCTTTGCAGATAGGAGGTGAGCCGCTCCAGCGCGAGGGGTGCCCAGGCAGGCAGCGCAGGCTGCCCTCACCCAGCAGCGCCCGGCCTTCCGTGCAGGAGAAGCGCAAGGCCCAGGCAGGCAGCGCAGGCTGCCCTCACCCAGCAGCGCCCGGCCTTCCACGCAGGAGAAGCGCAAGATGGCTCCCGCCGGGTACAGCCGCCTCTCGGGGCTCTGCCGCCCGCCTGCTGGTGCACCGGGGTTGTGGCAGGGCTCGTACGTCTCCGCTGTGGACCAGGGGGTGGGCATGGTGGCATCAGTGCCCACCGCTGCCACCGGCTTGGGGGTGGTGCCTGGGGAGGGGGTGCCTGACTCACGGATGCACTTTGGGAGACGGTCACTCCACTTGGGTCCCCCCACAGCACGGTCGTGGCAGGTGAGGGTCCCGGCGCCCGCCAGGACATAGCCCTTGTCGCAGACGTACTGTACGGTTGCTCCCACTGGGAATTTAGGGCTGGAGACCACCCTGCGGCTGTGCTCAGCGTCCCCAGGGTCCCTGCATGAGGTCACTGCAGATGGAAGGGACCGGCAGTGACAGCAGCCATGAGGGATGTTCAATGGGGCAATGGGGACACCGGTCAGAGCTGCTCACCCCGCTCGCAGGATGGCAGGTCAGCACTCCACGTCAGGTCCCAGTGGCACATCAAGAGGTCGGTGCCAGACAGCTGGAAGCCAGGGTAGCAATGGTAGGTGACCACAGTGCCATGAAGCAGTTCTGGCTGCGAGGATGTTTTCCAGCCATTGGCAATGTCTGGCAGCTCGGGGCAGGTGTCATTACGGGGGACCTCTGTGGGGACAGCAGTGTGAGTGGGGTGATGGGGACACCAGGGACATCAATGACGCTGTCCCACCATGAAGCTCACCAGAGAAGTGGATGACGAAGCCCTGCCGATAGGCACCGGCACCGGAGCCAGGGTCCGACTGGAACTGGATAGTGACATCAGCGGTGGAGGCGTAGAGCTTGAAGCGGCCACGGGTGCCCGTGTACTGTCCCAGGACACGTGCTGTCAGGTCATCCCCATCGTAGAAGGTCAGAACATCCCCCGCACCCAACCGCAGCCTGGAGTGATGGGGCCATGAATGTGGGGGTGCAGGAACCCCGTCATCCCCCCTGTCCCCAATCACCCCTGCACTCACACACGGACGTCCAGCATAACACGTTTGTCCTCCTCCACGTGCAGCCCCCAGATGCAGTCCTGGCCCTTGCCATATGCCTCTGGCCAGTTGGGTGAGAGCACCACGCCGGCCGTGTCTGTCAGCTCCCCACTGCACACCGCTGCGGGCACACGCTGGGCTCGGCACGCCACGGGGCACCCACCGTGGTGCCTACCACCCACTGACCAGCACCCATCACAGCCCTCAGCTCCAGCACCCACCATCCCCTTTGGCTTTGGCTGCAGCATCCACCGTGGCATGGTGGCTCCAGCATCCATCAAGGCCCATCCCCAACTCCAGCACCCACTTCCTCACCCCATCTCCAGCATCTCCATCTCACACCATGCCCTTCAGCTCCTGCATAACTCCTGGAAGGTGGTTCCAGCCTCCCTCATGACCTGTCCCCATCTCCAACACCCATGGCACCCCCCAACTCTCGCACCTGCTAAACCCCTGTCCATCTCCTTGTGCCCCCCATCACTGGCACCCACCACGACATGCTGGCTCCGTCTCATTCCACTGCGGGTCACTGGGGTCAACGCACTCAATGATGGTGGAGCCCTGCTCCAGTGTATAGCCGGGGTCACAGCTGAACTCCACCGTGGTGCCCACAGGGTACCGGGGGTCGCTGGCCGTGAAGTTCCCATACTTGACAAAGGGCTCATAGCAATGTCCCTGCTCGAAGGCTGCGGGCACAGGGGCGAAGGTCTGCGGGTGCCATGTGGGTGTGGGGATGCCCAGGTGCCCCCCTAGGCCCTGGCCCCATACCCTCATAGCGCAGCGCCATGCCCGCAGCAGCCCCACTGCTGTCCGTGGTGAGCTCCACAAAGAAGTGCTGCCCAGTGCTGAGCAGCCCCTCAATGGGCAGGTACTCCACCTCATAGGAGTCATACACTGGTGGTGCCTCCACGTTGTTGCCATTGCGGATTATGAGCCTGCCAAGACACAGGAGGGTCAGAGTGCTGTGTCCGTCATGGCCAACAGCACCCAGCCTCGGGCCTGGCCAGTAGTATCTTCCCCAACTGTGGTCAAGAGCACCTTTCCTTGACTGTGGCCAGTGACACCCATCCTTGGCTGTGGCAAACAGCATCCATCCTCAGACATGGGCAACAGCGCCCACCCTTGGGCCTGGCCAACAATACCTGTCCTTGGATATGGCAAACAGCACCCATCCTTGGATATGGTCAACAGCACCCAGCCTTGAATGTGACCCTGGCCCAGGTTCAAACCTGTCATCATCCTCAGCCAACGAGACCTTCTCAAAGTGGAGGTGCAGGCGATGGCCGGCGGGTGCCTCCAGCAGCCAATGGCACGTCAGGTTGTTACTGTAGTTCCCGGGGAAGCCAGGGGAGATGATGCGTCCCACCGTGGCATTCCGGACCACCCCACCACACGCCGCTGCAGGAGAGGGGCTGTCGGCAGCTGGCCATGCCACGCCAGCCATCCTGCACCCACCGGTGCCAGTGCTTACCGAGACAGAGGGGCTCACGGGCGCTCCAGAAGGGGCGGGTGGCATTGCGGCAGGTGAGCCGGTGGGCACCTTGCAGCTGGTAGCCGGTGGTACAGCGGAAACGGGCGTCCCCGCCAGGGTGCAGGCTGCTCACCGACACTTCCCCGAAAGCTGGCCGTGCTGGGAAGGGGCAACTCAGCAGGTAGGCTGGAAGAAGGCAAGAGCATTACCAGGCTGAGGACCCCAGCCCAACACCCACCTCCCCAAGGAGGTGACACTGTGCCTATGGCTGCCAGTAATGCCACTAAATGAGCCCGTAATAGCTCACACCAATTAGATTCCCATTAATGTTCTTTGCCTGGTCAGTGCTTGCTTAATGCATCAGTAACATAGATTAACTCCAGCATGCACTGGCACGCTTGGCATTAGCTCATGGGAGGTGCCAGGAGAGGGACACTGCCCTGTACCTTGGTAGTGGAAGTGGTAGGAGCCAGGGCTGAGTGGACGGGGGCTTTGGAAGCGGAGGGTGAGGAGGTTGGCTGGGCTGCGGATGACCTGGCCCCGCAGCAGGAAGGACTCATTGGCCAGGAGGGTGGGCTCCAGACCCCCAGAGCTCTCCACTGTCAGCGTCTCACCATCCACCAGGCTGATGTTCTGCACCTACAGGGGACAGCCAAGTGTCACCTACCCAGGATGGCACCAGCAGCACCTTGGAGCTGGTCTCTAGGCAGCTTGCCCATGGTTGATAGCACCATTCCAGCCTGGTTAGCAATGCCATAAATCATCCCACCACTTCAAGAGCCATTGGCCAGCAGCCCTGCTGGAGCACCGCTGCACAGCCAAACCCATGCCAAGCCCTCTGGAGCAATTTGCTATTAATGATGTTAATTAAGCGGTGCTGTGTGGGGATGAGCGGCAGTACTGGCAAGGAGGAGGAGCCAGAGCTGCTGCCTCCTGCTTGCTGCTGGTTTTTGGTGAGCCCTGCAGCAGCCTGGACCCTGGGACTCCTGGAGGTGTGGACATGTGGCCACATGCCACCAAGAGGACCAGGGTGTGGCCATAGCACTGGCAGATGGCTGCTGGGCTTTCCTGTCTTTGCCCCACAGCATTGCACCCATAGATGTTGCTCACTCCTTTGTTAATTAAATCCCAACGTGGCTTCTTCCATGATGGGTGCAAGCATGAGGCTCCCACCCACCTGCATCCCTAGCCCAAGCCAGCTCAGGGGCATCAGGACAGGGACAAGGACAGGGACTTTTTTGCCACCCCCTGCATGGCCAAGCACCATGGAACCAGGGATGGACCATGCTTGCCATCTCATCCCACCCACAGCCCCCCACTCACCTTGAGCTCCACACCATAGCCAGGGTAGACAGAGATGGTGTAGGTGCAGTCCAGGCTGCCATCGTAGGGGACACTGGCTGGCTCTGGGGACACCAGCCAGCCCTCGGGGCCCGCCAGTGTCCGGTTGCAGGGAACTGGTGACAGAAGAGACACTGGCTCAGTCCTGCTTCACCTCAGCTCCTCCCCGGGCCCCCCCCAAGAACTCACCTGGCCCCTGCACTGTGGTGATGGTGGTGGTGGTGATGATGGAGGTGGTGGTGGCTCCCTCTTCATCCCCAGTGACTGTGGTTGCTGCTGTGTGAGGTCCTGGGGATGTGGTGGGGGTGGCAGGTGCTGGGCTGGGGGGTGTGGGACTTGACTCTGGCACCCCAGCAGGGGACCATGAGGGGTTGGCACCCGGCACAGCTCCCCATGCCTCCCCCCATGGTCCTGGGTGCCCAGCTGGTGTGGTCAGCGGGTCAGTGGGGAAGGCAGCCCTGGGCAAGGGGGTGCGTGGCGGGGGCTCGGGGGCCGGGGGACCAGGGGCTGGCTGGAGAACACCGGCGTCAGGCAGGATGGGACCAGGGCCACCGGGCAGGAAGGGTGCCTGGCCCAGGTAGTCCTTCTTCAGGAAGGCTTCATGCAGCAGGTCTTCCAGCAGTGGGTGGTGATTGAGGAGCTTCAACGTGGGTGCTGTGCTCACAAAGCGAGCCTCTGCCTCCCGCTCTGCCGGCGTAGGCAGTGCCGTTGGCTCCCCTTCAGCCTCAGCACTCTCCCCAGCCTTTCTCGCCAGCCCGTTGAAGCCTGGGGGGAAGAGAGAGTGTGGGGTGCTGGGGACCATCCGTGGACCCATGCTGCATCATGAACTGACAGTGGCCCAGGGACCAGCACTTCATTCTGGTCCAGCGATGCACCGCAGACTGATGCTGCATTGTGGACTGGTGGTTCATGCTGCACCACAGACTGATGGGGGCACCCAGGACCAACCCTTGGATATGGACTGATACCAGCGGCCAGGGGGCGATGCTGGTGTGGTGCCAGGGACCTGGGCTGCACTGGGGACCAATACTTCTTCACTGACCAGTCAAGTAGGCCCATGCTTCACCATAGGCTGGTGCCACTGTGAGGTCCATCACTTCCCTGCAGACCAATGCAGGGCAGCAAACCTGTGCATCAGCCACACGCAGTGGAGCCCTGCTTTGCCCTTCACTGGGGTGAAGCCCAGGTAATTAAGCCCTGGCTAACTAAGGCAAACCTACAGCTTGTACCTCATTCAGGGGGACCCCCTCCTGTGAAACTAGCTCTGGGATTATGTGTCCCTGGCCACATCTTGCCCCTCTCCATGGAGGTGGCTATTGCATGCTGAGGGTCCCCCAGGATCTTTCAGCCCTGTGGTGCAGACATGCAGGTGATGGGAACGCACCCAGGGAAGCCACCACAGCCTGGATGCTGGGATCCTGCTCTGAGCCACCAGTGCAATGAGTCCTTGAGAGCTCAGCTTTTCTTTTTCTGTGTGGTGTCAATCTGCTGGGAACTGTCTCCCACCTGCAGCCACCAGGACCCCCCCACCAAAGCCCTATGCTTGACATGCCCAGCCCAGCCTTTTAAAACCTTCAGACCTTTAGAAAACGGTTTCACCAGCCCCAACAAGCCACCTACCTCTTCTTCCCATCTGATCCAGCACTGCACAGATCCCTCTCCTGGGGGGTTCAGCTACCCATTTCCCCCAGACCAGGGGTGCCATGGTGCAGGGATGCCATGGTGTGACCCAACATCCCTCCAGTGAGGAACATGAGGCCACAGAATCACACAGGCACGTCTCACCACCGTGCACAGGCGCTGATGACACCATACTGCCAATTACCGGGTAATTATACTGATCCGTAGCAGGGCAGGGCCCCGCGAAGATTAATTACTCTGCAACTGCCACTTTTAAGGGACTATTAAGAGACATTAGCTTGGGCAAGCTGTGCCGGGGGAGCCACTGGGTGCTGGTAGGGATACCCACCTCCCTGCCACCCACCCCCTGTCCCTACCACCCCAGGATGGGGACAATGCTCTGGCATGGCAGGGAGGCAAGCACACAGCTGCACAATCTCTGAAAGGTTCACTTGCCCCCCGGAAAGACCAGAATTATTTTTAATAGAATCCATTTATTAGAACATAAAAGTTAATGAGTTTATGCTGAAGGGCGCCAAAATCTCTTTTAGGCTTTAACAGCAGATCAGTGCTCAGAATGGGGCCTGTGCTGCCAGGGCCACCCCATGCAGTGATGGCTGGGGCAGGGACACCCACCCTGGGCTTGCTGCACCCCCCTTAACCACAGCTTGCTGGGCAGAACCCATATGGGCTGCCAAGTGAGGCTGGAACCCATGGCAAGACTGTAACAGCAGGTCCCATCCAGGTGCTGTGGCACCCTGCACTGGGCTCTGCCTGGTGCTCTGGGTAACACAGGGTGCTCCTGGTACCATCGGATGCTTGGGACTGGACAGGCTTTTGGCCTTTGGAGCATGCAGGATGCTCGGGGTACTGTGGAAAAGTGGGTGCCCAGATGTTGCCACCCATGCCCCTTGAGCACCACAGGATTAGAACCTCCACACATGTCTCTAAGCAGCTTATCTCCAATGACCATGTCACAGCTGTGTCCTTCCCATGTCCCAGGTATCATCAGGAGCTGGTGACACAGGCACAGAACCCTGCTATCCAACACCCTGCCCTCCAGACCCTCCTACACCCAGCAGGGACCCCCCCAGGGCTCAGGGTGGGCACAGACCCTTGCAAAGGGGCCATTAAGTCCGCACTAGCCAGATGCCCACTGGCATGCGTGATACGTGCCCACAGCAGCAGCTGGGCTGGGGTCCTAATCCCTCACATCGGCTTTTCTGAGTGGGAGTCTATTAATGGCATCTAGAAAGATGCTAGAGACTAATCCGGCTGTGGTGGATGCCCCCCCCCTCCCGGGAATCAATGCCTCCTGCTGTCACAGATAAATAAATACAGCGGCACGTGGCCTCCTGGGGAGCACCGATCAATGCCACCCGCCAAGAAATAAACAACACAGTGCCCGGCCTGGCAGAGGGGACAGGGAAGGGCCCTTGGCCACCCCAGCAGCATTCTGGCTGCGTTGGCATGGCGCTACTCCGTGCCTTATTTTCCCCATCTGTAGGAGGGGACTGGCAGGCTGGTGAGGGCAGGAGTTGGGTCTTAGAGGAGCCCGGGTTTATTTTCCAATTTAAAATCCAATCTGGCTTTGTCCCCGTGGCCGCGGTGGTGATAAATGAGCTGTCAGGCAGCCGGCGCCACACTCCCCCACCCACAGCACCCCCCCGTGGGCAGAGGAAGCGGGGATGTGCACGAGTGATGCCAGATCCCCGTCTCTGTCCCCTCCCCTGGTGGCCCTGTGGATGAGGGGACACCCTCCTGCTTGCCTCTGAGTGGGAATGTCCTGCGGGGAGGAGCAGACAGGGGTGGGTGGGCAGGTGCAGGCAACAGGCAGTGCCAGGGTGGGGGCAGGCGTGGGCATAAAAGCAGAGGCAGGAGCAGGAGTGGGTGGGTGTGCACACAGACGGTGTGAAGATGCAAGCAAGGCTCTGCAGGCAGCTCCGTATCACCCAGCCCTCCTCCACCTGCCACCCAGCCGACACCAGTGCCACACAGCCAACCCACTGGTGTGGTGAGCCGGGCACCCTAATGGCAATTACACCAGCACCCAGATCCTGCCACCTCCTCCACCACCAGATGCCCACAGCCAAGCTGGGGCTGCCAGAGCAGCTCAGGGTGGTGAAAGGACACACAAGGGACTGCCCAGTGCCACCACTGGTGGGCACAGCCACCAACCCCAGTGACTGCCAGCAGAGCTGAGCTTTAATATTCATGGCGACGCCGGCGGGGAAGCGTTTGACCTTGTATGTTTTGCGATTCTCCTTGAATTGAACAGTCATTTACCCGCTGACACATGTCACATGTTGCCGCAACCAGTTCCCTGGAGCATGGTGGCGGCCGAGTGCTGGCTGATAAACCAACCAGGCCCCCAGCATCACCGACACCACAAAGGCAGACCCCCGTGGGTACCAGGGTGCCCATCCCCGGGGCTTTCTCCCTGACCCAGTGGGCATGACAGCAGTGGGTGCCCCTGTCCCCTTTTTGCTGCCCATGGCCCGTGACATCCTGCTCTCCCTGTGGAGCTAATGCCTTTGTACAGCAATTTCCCTGACTGCTGGCGGTGATAAATTGCACGTCTGATGCTATTTTGGACCCATGCAGTGCCACATCCCTCCCTCCCTCCTCCAAATTAGCCCCTCCCATCCTTGCCTCAGGGTCCTCCCATGATGGACCCTCTACCACAGGGCACCCACAGTGGCTCATGCCAGCTGCAGGATCCCCCAGGGACCCAGTATTCACCCCTCTGGGTAGCAGAGGGGGGAACCCAGCCTGCTGGGCACCTGATAGGTGCTGGGGGACCTCTCTCCTGGCTTGAAAAACAGTTGCAGGAGAGGAGCGAGAGCCACTCGTCTGGTTCAGCCACGTCACCAACCCCTCGTGGCAGGATGGAAGTGTGGAGCATCACCGTCTGCTCCTGCCAGAGCCAACATCCTGGTTGCTCCCCTAGGAATGCAACCAGAGCATCCCCTGTCCACCAAAACCCTCATCCTGCCCTATCACCACCCATTCTGGAAGCCCCCAAGGGCTGACGTTACAGCCACATTTCCTCCCTGCTTCCATCGCCTCCATGTGTTCCCCCAACAGTGGCACCCAGCACCTCTCTCCATTTTCACAGGGTCACAGCAGTGCTCTTGTGGATGATTAATATTTGATCCCTTCAGCACAGCTCGTTACTGCATTTAAATTATATATGTAATAACCCCTGCTAGCATGGCGAGCTTGCAGGATGCCTCCTGCTGCCTCTCCGACAGGCAGGGGATCAAGCACATCCCCAACCCTAGCTGGCAGGACCCTCAGACCTCCCAGAAGATGTAATAAGTGGTGCTGGGCCTCAGCACAGGGCAGGTTTCTGGGGGTGTCTCTTAT